>JAWNKZ010000254.1:3525000-3640000 GCA_035041615.1 Drosophila anomalipes | reverse complement strand
TTTGCTGATGAGCTGGGTGGTAACTTCTGCTTGTGCCCGTCTCTGTGAGCTCTCACCCCTTCTGGTACTAAGCCATTTCACGCAGCAGGCCATAAGCGCCTTTTCACTGCAGACGTGGGCGGATGGGCGTGGCTTGGCGGCTCTATGTGGCATGGGGCATAAACTACACGCGCAGACAATTGCTGCGAACTAAGAGCGATAAATAATTTTAATGTTGTTGTTTGAGCGTGTATTTGTGTGTACGTGTACGTGTACGTGTGTGTGTGTGTGTGTGTGTGTACGTGTGTGTGTGTGTGTGTGTGTGTTGCTGATGTTGATTCGCCTTCATAATTCCGAATACAACAACAACTACAACAACAACTACTATACATAGCCTGATAGTCATTCTGTCTGTCGCTTTGATCAAACGTCATACTAATCCTATTCCAACGTCGAAGAAGCAGCAACCACCATCGTCAAAACAGCAGTCCAAAACCCAACCCACCCATTCGCGCCCACCCGAACGCCTGCCACTCAGACTTTGACCGTCGCTTTTGCTTTCGTAAGCTGGTTTTTATGATTTACGCAGACATTTTTGGACGCGCCTCCCAACTCTTTGGTCAATTTGGAGAAAACTTTTACCAGTGCTCACCCCAGCCAGCATGACCCACCCCCACCAAGTCGCCCACTTTGCGTTACAAACCCATCGGCATTCACTGCCCGTTCTTCCATTGTTATTGGCGTTGTAACCGTTTGCTTTTGTGTGTATATATGTATGTATAGTTTGATAGGTGTGTTCGGTGCTTTTGTTCCTGGATATGGAAAAAAAAAAACTGAATGTGGAACCCAACATTTTTGACCCAAAGCCTTCGTTGTCTGATTAATGAATTGATAAAGTCTGTGACCTGTGCTCACATGCTGGCCAACTCGCATTGAAGCAGTCAGTCATCGCATTTGCTAATTAACATGCGCCCCCAACAAAATTTTCGGCCTCCAGCTCCTTATCCGCGAACAGGATTCATTTGCGGGATGGTAGCTTGACATTTTCATTATGAGCCGTGTGATTTGTGCCCAGCGATAAGCGTCGAGCCTTGTGCCTTGTGCCTTGTGACTCGGTCCTGTTGCCTTTGCTTAATATTCGATGAAGATTACGATGCTTTTTAATTAATTAGTTAGTAGAGCAGCAGCAAGCAGTCCCACAGGTAAGGGTCAACCACCCACTCACCTGCCACCTGGCCGGCACAAATGCCAAAGGTGCATGCTCAACAAACTGCTGCAGCTATTACAATAAAAGGAAAGCGCCGCAAATAGCAAAACGGTTAAAAAAAAAAAAACAAATAGAAAAAAACAAACTTATAGACACACACACACACACACACACATACACAAGAAGTGGTCGTAGAAATGCTCGTACAACTCCCAGGCAACTTCTTCTAATCAAGTGGCCCCCGAGGACTCGTAAACATGGCCAGCGAGGCAACGGACTCCAGATGGCAAAAATTTGCACGTAGTCGGCAACACACACACACACACACACACACACACACACACACCGCTGTACACGCTTTCAGTTGCAGTGTCGCCCATTTTTGAGTCAAGCTAAACTTTCGCGCAGCAGCAACTGCATGCCTGTGTGTGTGTGCGTGTGTGCGTGTGTGTGTGTGTGTGTGCGTGTGTGTGTGTGTGTGTGTGTGTTATAGCATGTGTGTAAGTATTTGGGGGGGCATTTCTGAAATCTAACACCTCTGTACAGCTGACGTAAAATGTTAAATATGGTTACCAAGCCCGACCACGCCCCGAGAGGTTGTGCACTTATAAATACCCTGAAGCCATTAAAAATGGCAAAAATGGGTATAATAATGTTTGAAGCAGACAAAAAAAAAAAAAAATAATAATAAAAAAAGTAGAAGAATTCAGCTGGATATTGATCAACGGCAGAAGTTTTTTCACACATATTGATTGATAACACTCAGCTTGATAGTGTTCACATATTTCTCCATATTTTGCGTTAAATACACAATGACTTAGTAGTTGGCACTACTACACGACTTTTTAATAGCTTTTCACTCTTTTGAGTTATGTAAATATGTGTGTAAGCTATACAATTGTGTATGGGGTAGCCCTCAGTCGAGCATGGGTTAGGCAAGAGAAATTGTTTTTGTTTATTTTGTCCAGATTGACCAAGATAGATTAACCAAACCAAACTTTTTGTGTGGCACATTAAAAGTATGTTAAAACAAGGCAGAACGGATTAGGCACGCCGAAGATTACATGTCCTTGTAGATTTAAATATGATTATAAATTTAAAAACTCACCGATTGCTGCTACAACTAATCGCAACTGGTGAATTTGGCTGCATTTAGCTGTATTTTCAGCCAACATTCCAAGCCAAGTTAACATAAAGGGTAGGCTTAGTAAGCTATAAACACAACAAAGACATGCAGTCACTAATTGTAATTGTATGCCGATTTGCATTGCTCATAGGGGAAGGCTTAAAAGGTGCACAATATTAACAGCCCAAAACAAGCCAGGCCAAAAGTCAAACAGTTCGAATATTTGTTGTCTGAATGGCACTTGAGGCTGTTTAGCCACTAATTTCAAAGTGGATGCTTGTGGCAAGCAGCAAATGGGAGCGGTACTTGGTTTACAATGATTGCTTAGTTCACAATGGCCCATTTGCATAGGTTGACTGTCGCACATGCCACTGTTGTTTGGCTTACTACAGCGAGTACATTGATAGTTTACCTTTTGACTGAAATACTAGTCTGGTGGCAGGCAATTTTTTTTTTTTTTTTTGGGTCCAAAATTGCTTTGGTCCTTTGCACGTGTCCAGGCCATAAAATGTTTATCCCTCGCCGATAACGGTTTTCGGGTCTGTTCTCGGGTGTTTTTTTTTTTTTTTTGTTTTTTTTTTTTTTGTGTGTCTTGTTACCCAGGTGCTGACACAGCAAAGCATTTAAGGGATTCAAACGAAGCTGCCTCAGTCAGTCATTTGCAGCAATGTTTCGGCAATTGTATTGAGTTTATCTGTAGGGGAGTGTCCATATGCAAGAATATCTATCTACATAACTATCTATGTATCTACATATCAATGACAATTTTGGGACGATGTGTTAATTGTTATGAACTTATTGGGGATTGGACTGTATCATCGATGTGCGTGCAACGACTGACAAAATGATGCCTCGATTGACGATGACATCAACAACAACCACAACAACTTGTTACAAATTGATGAAATTGCTGTGATAATTGTTAACGGGAGTTTTGAAATGCCAAACCGATAAACAATGCTCATGTGCCACGTCAAAATCGGTTGCTGTTACTGCTGTTGCTGCTGCTGTCGCTGCTGCTGCTGCTGCTGTTGGTGCCACTGCTCAATTAACAAGTTCGAAACACACATCTGTACTGGGCATTTACTCCATGAGTGGTTTCATTGGTTGTGGGCGTGGCATTTTGCACGGCAACTTGTTAATTTGAGGCTGACTAATTGCATGCGTGCAAAACGAGTGACAACAGCAACGATAATGGCAACTGCAACGCTTCTCTGTGCCACCATCGCACATTTTGGCCAACATGCAACATGCAGCAGCAGCAACAGCAACACCAACAGCAACATGAGCCGCACCAGTAGCAGCAGCCGTAACACAAGCCCCACAAGCAATAAATGAGTGACTGCAAGAGAAGTGGAGAGAAGCCTCTTACTCAATGCAGACATAAGATTTATACTGGTGTTGTTGCCACTGATAAACCCAGCAGTGACATCAGCAGCAGCAGTAGCAGCAATAACAGCAGCAGCTACAAAATCAACAACAACAACAACAACGGGAACATTGCCCAAATGGTAAGCGCTCTTCGAGCACGGACTGAACGGAGCGAACTAAATCAACGGACTCCCAGTCATGTTTTAGTGGGGGACCAGCTCATATTCGGACGGACGAGCGGACACATTTCCGGGCAGCCGCACAGCCGTAGAACCGTACAGCCGTAGAACAGTGCGTATGCGTGATGCTGTCCCAAACTCCCAAAAATGTACTTTGTATGCGTCAGTGTTATGGTTTTGTGGTTGCAGTTTGCAATTTTGCAAATGATAAAGTGATCCAGTGGCAACTGTAGTGGGTGTGAGTGTCTCTCAATATGTATGTGTGTGTGTGTGTTTGTGTGTCAGTTTCTCGTCGGTGTCAGCAAGTGGAATGGGAAGGGCAACGTTTCAAGTGGTCACGGCGTGACCGCTGCACAAAAGATGAATGAGACATTGGACGATGTTGTTATTGTTGCCTGCCTGCCTGCCTGCCTGCCTGCCTGCCTGCCCGTCTGCCTTTTCTCAAAAATAGGAGCAGCAAGAGGAAGAGGTACAGATAAGGAACCACCAACGCAAACATCGCACACATAAAACAATCAACGGCAACCGCAGACTGGCACAAGCACCGGAAGAAATGCAAAAATGATGTCACAACCAGGCCAAATGAAACAGGTTACGTGGCTGACACTCACGAATGAACGCGATAATTTGCCAGTGGCCAGCAGCGTGAACTTGTTAGCATGCCCCATCTAATTGCATTTGGATATACATACATATATCTGCATTATAAATATATATCTGAGCACTTGCTGAGCGTATCATTACCGAATGTGCAAAATCTTGATCAGAATCAATACAACCGTCTGTCTGTCTCTCTGTCTGTGTGTTTCTGTGTAAGCTCTTCAGGTAAAAAAACCTAAATGCAAATGATTTCCAATAACATAAAATTAGATCAATAGAAACGATGAGTTAATATTTAGTGATTACTCGGAATGAAAACATATATATTTTTTAGTAGTTGTAAAAAGGCGTTACAAGTGTGTAGGGACATGTATATATATATATATATTGTGAGGGGACATATATATATATGTATGTGCACGCTTATAACTTATATTTGATGGCGCGCAGAATGGGATATTTTTCGTTGCCTGTGCAGCCGCCGCGGAAGTCATCATAGCTGAGGTCGACGAGAGCGATGCCGCCAAGACCCTTGCTCTTCACGTAGACGGCCTTGAGAGCGGCCGTGTCTGGATCCTCGTAGCTCACCCAGAGACCATTCTCACCCTTATCGTCGGCCGAGCGATAGGCGTAGCTGCCAAAGCGCTTTGTGGGATCGCCAACCTTGCGGAGTGGGCCATCAGCGCCCTTCAGATGCTGGTTGGCCTGGTTGGGCAGCTTGGCGCACACCTCGGGCCAGCTGTAGAAGCCAGGGATTTGTGTCTGAAGGCCAGCGGGGCCAACATTGTCAGCTTCGGCAACTGGTGGTAGTCCGGTCAAGCCGGAATCCTTGGTTAACTTCCAGGCACGACCGTAGGTGGCGACGCCGACGTTGATCTTGGAGGCGGGTGCATGATTGTTTAGCCAGTATTGCACCTGATAGTTGACGTTGAATTCGGGATTGCGCTCGTTCAACTCATAGATAGGTGCTGTGAAGTCGCCAACCTCCGGATTGCGGACGGGTGTCTGGAAGTCATAGGCATGCAAATTCACATAGTCCACATTGTTGATCAAAGCAGGTACATCATAGAACACTGTGAAAAATCAAAGAATTGAGATTACATACACACGTTGCTCGACAATAAGTAACTGAGAGCAACATACGGGACGAGTTGACATTGGGCAGAACGCTGAGGCCAAGGAGATAGCCATCGGGACGGAAAGCGTTCTTCAGTTCTCGCACCAGAGCAGTGAACTCCTCCTTGTGCTCCTCGGATTTCTCATCAACAATATGATTGCCGGTGAAGATCTTCTTGAAGCCCTTCCAGAACGAGCCAATGCCGCCATGCACCTTCTTTGGCTTGTTCTTGGGGAACTGCCAGGCCAGATCGAGACCATCAAAGCCATAGGTCTTGACCAGCGAGTGGGCGCTATTGATGAACGGGATGCGGGCATTGCTGCTCTCCAGCAGTGTCAGATACTTGGAGTTCTCCTCCTCGGGCGCATCCTTATCACCACCGACACTGAGGAGCACCTTCAGCGCTGGGTACTTCTTCTTCAATCCAGTCACCGAGCGGAACAGGCTGCTACCCAGATCCAAATCGCGTTTCTCATTGGTGCTAACCAGCTTGTTGCTGCTGGGATTGATACCGGCATAACCATAAATCAGGTGCGTGCAAAACTGCATTGCCGGCTCCAAGTCGTTGAGCGTCAGCTTGGAAAGCCCTGAATAAAAGAGAGATAGATAGCATTGCGTGTGAGACAGAGACAGAGAGAGAGAGAGAGAGAGAGAGACAGAGAGAGAGAGAGAGAGAGATGGAGAGAGGGAAGAGGAGCACAGAGTATGACGAGTTTGCTTATTTTATTACTGCCCAGCCCAAAAATAATATTTATTACCCTGAACAAAATCCAATTATAAAAACGTTGCTTCAATGCGACTTTGTGGTGACTCATCATTTTCAACATTGTGTCATATGATTCCAAATTCAATTTCAATTAACAAACAAACAAAAACACGGCAATAACAATTGCCAACAAATGTGAGCAGAGTGCTCCGACAGCCTCTTCTCGAAATTATTAAAATCAATTTACACAATTCCCTTGAAAGCTTACTGCGCTGATCTTGTAACACCTTTTCCTGGCCAATCCCACCTTTCAACTATATATATATATATATATATATATTGCTTATGTATATGTATACTATACATAATTAAAATAATAATAAAATATACGGAGACGAATTTCACTTGAATTGGTTTAGCTCTTCAAAATCGGCTCTGTGCCTATTGTTGATAACCTTTTCAACTAATTACTAAAAATATCCCAACTCGTCTTGATAGTCATGACATTAAAAAAATATCGAATGACTAGAAGATGCTCTGCATCCGGAGTAGCCTTTCTATACGCGTAAGTTTAAACTTACTAAATGTACAACAAACAACTTACAAAATATCAGCAAAATATTGTAAAAAATATATATATATATATATTTAAATGTACGAAAAATAAAAAAAAATATTAAAACCGCTCAATTTATTCAGCAACTATGGTTGTGAATTCTCAACTGTCTTATCTAATCAGAGCATAGATTTATAACTAACCCAAGAAGTTAACAACTAGTTTGTTCTTGGTCTAAGCAGAATTTCTCTGTTTACATTATTTTTACATTACTTCTTATTTTATTATAACTTATGTTTGTAAATGTATTTATTTAATTAGGTTTTTTTTTAAGTGTTTTCTTACCTTCCCGGATGAAGCTGTCGCCATCGTAGTAGCATAGCAAATGAGTGGTGCCCACAGCGGCATTGCTTTGACCAATGGCCAGAAAGCCCAGGAGCATGGGGAGCAGGGTGAACAGTTTCATGGCTGGCTGTAAGCAGAGAAAGACCAACGAAAAACGGAGCATGTGAGTTAGCTGCAATTACCGTAATTGACTGAAGAAAACATTGGGAAGAAGGTGGCTGTTAAATGGCGATAACATGATCTGACTCATCAAAAAACACTTTTAAAAATTGCACGCTTTATAAAAGTCAGTAATTAGCAAGGAACACAAAATTAATGTTTTCTGTAATTCCGCAAAGCAATAACCAAAACACTCATTTGTAGAAAAAAAAAAAAAAAACACAAATAGCAACTCTCAAAAAATATTAAAAAAATATATATATTTATATATACAAGGTGCAAATTTGATAAATATGCAAATCGGTTCACTACTAACTTGATGTGCTCGCATTAAATGTATAACTGAAACTGTGCGCAGCTCGAAGCGGGACAAACTTTAAGTGAACTCGATGAGAATACGGTGGAGGCGAAACTAAAATCGAGACTGAGACTGAGACTGGAACTGAACTGAGCTAAAGACGACAGCAGCAACACAAACAACAACCAAGAGACAACGAGACAACGAGACAACGACAATAACAACAACAACAACAACGATAAACACATAAAGAAATAGCAACAACAAAAACGCTTAACGAACGCAATGAGAATGAAACGCGATTTGAAAATGAAATCGAAAAGTGGGCAATGAAAGTCAACGAAACCGATCGTTCGGCAAAGCTTCAACTGAGCTTCGATCGAAACACAGTCATCTCCATATACCCTATATACTTATGCATATTAAAATTTATACATATTTACAATCTCTACCCTTGATCTATTTTTATATCATCATACGTATATTTCTAGTTTAAGTATGATTCACATACAAATTATCTGTACTTTTAATGGTGATTTAACTCAATGTTGATCTTTCCATCCACGCCAGTCTCGTTTTTAAAGTGATGCACGTAAACAAATTTATTTGCACTATTCTAGTGAATCGTCTTTTTAATTTATATACCCTTTAAATTAGAGGGCAAGTCTTGTCCGCTTGTTTGTCTTCCTGTTTGTCTGCCTGTTTGTTCCGATGCTTATTATTATTTTAGCTATTAAGCTGTCTGGATGAATCTTCAAAAGTATTTTTTTTGTCTACGTTGGGCTGTATATATCTCAAAGCTTCTTGTACATTTTAAATTAAATAAAGTAATTGTTCAAAACCAATGCTCATATTTCTGTTAGTGTATATATTTGTCAACCTCAAGACAATTCTTTTTTTGTATTTTTTTTTTTTGACAACAGTCTTGAGTGTTATTTAATGTTTCTCATTGTTGTAACTTGTTTTTCTCTTAATTTTCGAATCTTTTTTTCTCTGTTTACTGTTTCGCACTTTGTGATGTCATCCGTCCGGGGCTGTTATCTAAAATCATTGTATATGTACATATATATATGTATATAACAGATGGAAATCGCATTTCGTTTCAGGAGATTTTGCAATTGCAACAGAAAATACATTAACAAACATATATTAAACTAGTACGAAGTATTTGTTCGATATTTTGTGACCTGACTGATCGTCAAATCTTTTTGCATTTATATTTCTGATTTTATTTTCAAGCAAAACGAACTGCTTATTTTTAGGCATCACATTCCCCCAAGTACTTCGTGGATGTTTATAAGCTATATATTCAAATCACGTCTTGGCACAAATAAAAGTCGATGCCGCCGGCGATTTCTTGCCGATTTTTTCCACGAATTCGCAGCAGAGCACAAATCGATTGGTCAATTTAGTCGCTCTGTTAATTTGTGGAAAAATAGATTTTAATAAATAAAATACAATCAGACGCTTATTAAATATTCCATGCGCTGTCCAAATGTTAGCCCTGGCTGTGCGACTTTCGTGTTTATAATATTGTTCACTCCTCTCCATTACTCTCCTTCGATTTCGTATCAAATATTTACATTCATGGAGAGCGAAGCTGGGCCAGCATTTGATGAAATCGTGGCGCGACCTTATCAATTTATGTCAGCCAAAGGTCGTCAACAGTTTCTGTTTCCACAGAGCGTTCACATATTTAGTTTTAATTTGCTGTGCCTCCCCTGGACGACGTGACTTATCTGCGAATTGGATCTGGGTTGTTGTTCTCTTATACACTCATACATACATACAATACACACCTAAATCTGTACATTTGTACAGGCATATATATGTATGTGTATGTAGGAGACAAGCTGGACAGCCGGGGAGTCACTTAATGGGATTTTGAACCGCTTTATGTTGCTCTTCCACCTCAAACATGTTGAGTGTTTAGTATTAAAATTGCGTTGTCAACTGCAAGTTTGATGTCGTAGAAGCTTAGATCGATTGAACTCTAGTTAACGGCACTTCTCTGGATACTGAGAATGATCAGCATTATTAAGCAGTGTAGGTCACGTAACGTGATGTTTTCCAGCACATGTCATATAAGAATATCTGTTGTTAACACAAAAAGCCAACGATCTTTGAGTTGTAAGGGGTAACAGGCAGAAGGAAGCATCTCTCACCCCACAAGGTATACACATTCTTGATCAGGCTCAACAGCCGAGTCGATATAGCCATATGTCAGTCTGTCGGTCAGTATGAACACGCGGATTTTAGAGACCATAAGCGACAGAGACTGCAAATACCTCGTATAGATCAAGTCTATCCCATTTGATCGATAACTGCCCTGTTTCGGGGATATCGATGTATATCGATTTCCGATAGTAACAATCTTATAGGCATTTTAAGATATATTGTACCTCCACATACTATTGATCAACTGCACAAACATATTTAAAAGCTGGACTCAGGGTATCTCGTAGTCGATCTCACTCGCCTACACCACTCTTACTTGTTTTAACTTATAGACTGCCTATTCCAGCACTCTCGACTTATGGAAATATAATTAACGGAAGAATTTGAAACGTTTCATTAAAGTTCATTTGCTCAATTCTCTCTTTCCAGCAAAACCGTGACTGTCCACAATTGGTGAGTTCAACTCAAAATCTATGTCATATATACTTTTGTGGGTGTTCAGGTGTTGAAACTTTATCGGTAAGTAGACCAGTACTTGTTTCAATAGCGTCAGAATGGGGAGGGAACAGCGTTAGCGGCATTACACAAAATCAATATGGTCATTTTTCCATTGGGAGTTGAGTACAAAATTGTGAATGTGCAAAGTAAAATGAATGCAATTGTAATTTATATCGCTTTAATCAAGTGCTTAATGGTTGGCGTGGGTGTACAATTCGAATGTGGGTGTGTCTGGTTAAAGAGACACTAATTAAAACAACAACAACAACAAATTGCGATATGAAAAACAAAAAAAAAAAAAAATAATAATAATAATAATAAAGAACAGTTGACCAATAAATCCAATAAAATACAATAAAATTATTGAGTGCCGGGTGTTAAAGAGCCGTGGCATGCAATTGTTTATTTATTTTTATTATTAAATGTATAATCAATGAGAATAAACAATTCAAATGGCTGATTTCACAAATCTACATGTGACCCTCATGAACTCACACATACATATGTATATGTGCAGTCACAAAGTGCAATAAAACGACTGTAATTTAAACCAATTAAACACATCCCAAATAACAAAATAATAGCACAGAGGTCCACAACAACGGCAGCAGAATAATAAAGCTGATATTTTCATACACTTCACCTTCCATGCCTGCATCTACTGCCACTTGTCGAGCTGGTTCCCCTTGTTAACTAACGCAATTGAGTCTTAAATTATTTTCTGGTTTTAAATTGTGAATATGCAAGCCAAATTTATACATTTTGATCTCTCTCTCTCTCTCTCTTTTAGACTTTACTACCACAAATTGTAATTGATACTTTAAAGTTAAAAAAAAAAAATGAAAATATGACTCATATGTGGACTGTCTACGACTTATCCACTTACCGTCAGTACCAATCTAAAAAGTACCCATTTTACAATTAACACAATTAGTTTTATATAAATGGACTTGAAAAGCTTAATTAAATCTCGCAGCAAAGTCAGTGGAAAAGTGGGCTTAACAAGTTATGTGCATTTGGCTCGAAAGTGGATTTCAGAACATGAGGCAATGAATATGTGCTTATTGCATTATAGTTGAGTGTGTGTAAAATGTATAAAAGTGTGACATAAATTAATTACTACTCCGCCTTATCTAATTAAGTGCAAAACATATTTTAACTGTCTGGCATGCACAAACAAAAATGAAATAAAACATTGTAATCTTTTTTGTGGCAATGACCGTAAAGTATGCAATTGTTGTGGCTGTTGCAGTTAGCCAGTTTACCCATGCCATAAACGGTGAGCCCAAAAGCCTGCAACAAAAGTTGCAAAACTCGACTTTAAATTGTTTAGTCCGCGTGTCACAAATCCATTCGAAATAAAATTGCAAAACTGAATCGACATAAGCGAAGAAAACTACATCAATTCAGAAATAAAACAAGCAGAAGTCAAGTCAAACTAACGCGCCAATATTGTAATACCCTGTACTATGTACGAAAGAGACTCTTCTTTCGATTATATTCCCTGTGAATATCTTGTAGGTAATGTCCATATCAATCCAATCATAATTTAATTGTTTTGGGAGCTGAATTTCAAATTTCAAACTACGACCTTTGCCACTAAGTCACTGAGCTCGTTTCTCTAGAATATTTGGAGATAAGCACAAGGACAGATCGGAAATATTGTCTTCAACATTCGGTTGCGTACGGGGTATAGTTAAAGTTACACGGAACAACTTAGGACGATGGCTGTGGGGAGAATGGCGACAGCAGCAGCAAAAACATTTGGTTATAGTATGGAAAGGTCTTAGACAGCGAGTGGATTGGTTTGATATGATGATTGGAAAGAGCTTGCAGACAAGCTACCCAACTTGTATTTGTTTGCTTCTTTGTATATCGTTTCTGGGACCATTGCATTGCATTGACACATCACAGCAGCCAATGCTGTGGAGACGTTGCGTCGGGGCAAGCAGAAAGTCAATGATGCACCCAAATCGTTCAACAACAGCAGCAATGCGAACACAACCAAAACCCAAAAGTTGCATTTACGTTTCAATGTAAGTACATTTATATGTATATATGTACACTCGGGCAAAAAAAAAAAATCGCTCTGAATTTTTGAGGAAATTGTCATACTTTTGGCGGCAAGATAACTCACCTTATTATTCAGACAGTTTATTTTGATAATGGAAGTTCTTAGCAGCTGGGATTTTCCTGCCCAATTTTAAGGGAATTTTTTTTTAAATGTAGAGAAAACATGTCTAAATATGATTACACAGGACTAATAGTCTTTTAGCTTTTTGTTACTTATATTATTATTAAGCATTAGTATTTTAAAAATGCACCATATACACAAACATTGTAGATTGTATACAAATTAATATGATTTTATTTGAGGAAAAATACGATTATACCGCCATCGGTGGCGAGCTTTGTGACCTCCCACTGAGCTAGCAAAATTGCATTAACTCTATTAATTTCAGAAAGGAATGTTTTTCTATCATTAAGTAATATACTTCTAAAAATTTGAAAAAAAAAAAATTCGAATAAAAAAAATTCTTTTCGAAAATTTATAAATTATTAAAAAAAAAAACACATAAAATTGTTCTAATTTTCAAGGCGATTTTCCAAAAATTCAGGGAGATTTTTTTCAGTGTATGTATGTTTGTATTTGTGCTCATATGAAAAGCATATTCACAAACTGGCGACGGCATACCCAGAAAAAATAACCACAGCAGCGGCAGCCGCCATTTTCTGTAATCGCCACCAGTTTCCCTCACACACATTCCTCTCTCCCCCTCTCTCTCTCTCTCTCGCTCTCTCTCTCTCTCTCTCTCTCTCTCTCTGCCGCACTTAGCTCGTCATTCTCTCAAGCGGGCACGTGCATATTGTGCATTCGCTCCATTGTACAGCCAGCGAAAGAACGCAATGCACGAAAACGGTGAACGGTGGAAAGTGTTGCTTGCATTTTATTTATGAAATATTGTTAATATGCGCGAGATGCTTCGCGAACAACAACAATAAAAAGAAAATGAGGAACAGACTCATCCCAATATGGCCGTAAAATAAAAGAAATGTGCTTACGGATGCTCCGATGTCCTCCAGCAGCTTACAATGCGAATAAAACGCTTATAGCTATAGCAGAGAGTTTATGCGATCTGAAAGGCACTTATATTCCACTCGACAATTCAGGAGAATAGTCTACCCAACATACACCCAATGCCCAGCTCAGAGTTGGGCACACACATCCTTCTGCTAGCTTATTCGAATATATTAATGTACTTCGATTAACCCCATTACACAATAAATAAAATGTTGTTTCGCCTCAAATAGTTGTTCAATTTAATGCTTATTGGGTGAGAGTCCTTAAGCCCCTTGTTAAATACGTTCCCAAAGGTATTTGATTAAAGACTTAAGAATTTCATTACGTCTAGAGTGATATTTATCTAAAGGCTTATATTGTGCAAGTTATATGACAAATTGAAAGTCTCTTTGGGGCTCTGAGATCGACCCATTCTTACAGGTCGGTCTAAGATCCTTACTTGTGCAAGCGTAGCACACCTGACGCAGTAATTCAAGGTGTACTAGCCCAGATATACATATATGTATGTATCTAGTAGTTGATAACTGCAACTGAACTTTTGCTATAATGCAATACATGTCTGTGTATCGTTATTGTTCTTCATTTGTATGTGTTTCACGAATATTTAATCGACTTTGTCAACGCTTTCCCTAAAACCGCTTTGAACTTAATTTTTTCTACTTTTTTTAATTTTGAGCGATGATGCACATGGAGTATATGTGTGTATGTGTGTGTATGTGTGTATATGTATTTTTGGACTATAGATACATATTGCAGGAGGCAAGAGCGACTTGGCCACGCTTCATTCGATGTGGCTGTGACTGACCCCTGCCAGAGTCTTGTGATATAAATGATGTTGGCAAATAAAAAAAGAAGAAGAATCAAAGACGGACTTAGCCCGGTCATAAATTATGGCAACTGAAATGAGAAACAAGAAACGAGGAAAACTTTGCGCTTAGATTGCTTAGAAGTTGGATGATAATACTACGCATAGATAAGCACCGATTTCGAAAGTTTTGATTGAAATTAATAATTTCCAATTGCTGCGCCAAGCCGACGACTCTGTCTACTACTCTGTCTATTTGTCCTCCTCCTCGCCCCCCCCCCCCCCCCCGCAAAAGTTGTCAATTTGTGCAAGCTGCTTTGACGGCACATCCTCACAGCCTGGCATCCTGCTTGACTGTCTCTCACCCTATCTCACTAAAATCTAAATATCCTGGTTAGTCTGAATGGCTGTCGGTTGATCGGCTTGTTGTTTAGGGTTGCTGTTGCTGTTGCTGTTGTTATTGTTGCCACACTTTGCTGCAACCACACTTTGCTGCACAGTCTACACCAGTGCGGGGCAGTATCCACAAATACGAGCCGGATATCGAGTCAGCAGCAGTTTTGCAGGGGGGCCTTCTCCTCCACTTCCCCCATCAGTTGACCGATTTTGACCTGATGCCATGATGCTGTATATAGCCCGATGTTGTTATAGTTATTGTCGCTGTTGTTGTTTATGGTGACATAGTTGCGGATCCCAGTAGCACAGCAAAGCACAGCACAAATGCGGAAGTATGCTCCTCTTCCTTGGCCTGCTTCTTGTTACTGCCTGTCCACCGAACTCAAACTCGCCAAACTTGCATCAGTTTCATCCTTTTGTGCATCTCCATTCTGCACTCAACTCATCTCTGTTGGTGTTGCCAGTTGCTGGTTGCTGGTTGCTGGTTGCTGGTTGCTGTTGCCAGTTGCTGTATATGTTTAGAGCACAGAACACGAAAATTTCCAATCAAAATCAGATAGCGTGAAACCAGAAATTTGAAAGAACTCTTTGCTGCAGTCGTCATAGTCGTATTCGCTGCCGCAGTCGTGGCAGTTTCGCCTTTACCAAGTGACTCCTACTTATACCAACTATGCTCACGCCAACGCCAACGCCAACGCCAACGCCAATGCCACCCCCACTGCCACAACCACGCCCACTTCGACTCCGTAACACTCATCATATCAACGGGAACACGATGCAACTTCAAAAAGTTTCAAGTGCTTTAGAATAAGCACAGCAAACAATAACAAAAACAACAACAACAACTTTGCCTGAGCCTTAACGCTCCAAAATGCTGCACTGCACAAATTTCCAACCCTACACTCGGCCAGGTGGGCAACGAATTTGCCTACTTTTGAGGGTCGAAAACCAATCCACACCCCACCCCATCTCTCTCTCTCTCTCTCGCTCTCGCTCTCTCTCTTTTACTCTCACTCTCTCTTGCAGCAATCTGCTGTGCAATGTGAACAGTGCCAAGCATTGGAAACCGCATCCGTTTCGTCATAATTTGCATTGCATGCCGAGTCAGTTGTGATACCCTGTAATAACACATGCCTCTAATGCTGTTTGTATACAATTCACAACGATAAAAAGAAAAGTCGATTTGTCATCGATATTATGAATCAAAGGACAAATCTGAACTTTAACTTGTTTTGTGATAAACAAAAAACAAAGCAAAAATGTTTCACTCTGGCAAATGCTCAGTTTGACAATGCACATTTGAATGAGCTTAGATTTTTGAGGGAAGTGTTCATTATGTTGTCTTTATCACTTACACAGTACTGCATACATATCCACTTATTTTGAAATGGGATAAAGGGTATCTTATAATCTTAGTGCCGTCTAATCTGTTCTGTTTTGTTGTTGCTTGCATGTATGTTGGGCATTTGGAGTTCAATCTCCGATTTTAGTGTGTTTGTGGGTTTTGCCAGTGAAGTTTGCAGCTGCTTTCACGCACACATGTCTCCCGTCCACTCCCCACCCTCCCACACACACACACACACACACACACACAGATATAGTACAGCTAGCATTGCGGTTACACGCAAATTTGCTGGCAGTAACCAACTGGCCAACTGACGGCCACTTTCGTTCCCATTGCCATTTGCCACATTCCCATTCTGATTCCCATTTCGGTAGCAATCGGTTGCAGTTTCATGCATAGGACAAAGGGCAATTGAGGCTAAGGCAAACGAGCAATGGAAGTTCATTAATCCAAAACAATGACTTTTAATGCATTTGTTCGGGGTGCGAACTCTAAAAAAAAAATGCCTTAGTCACATAACAAATTTGCAGTGCGGTTTTTGGTTTTCGATTTACATATCAGCACGAATATTGATAACTTTATTAATACTTCCATTGATTGCTTTATTCGAAATCGGATTGGTTAACATCGGAATATTTTAATTTATAATCTAGCCAGTTTCATGCAAGCAAATGAGTGTGTGAATTTCTCAGAAACATTAAGGCGGAGTTGTCGAAAAGGTATGATGAGAAAAAAATTTAAATTTAGATACCCCGTCTGTGAAGAACTGCAAATGACCCTGCTCAAGGCTATTAAATGTTCCTTCTTGTTGTTAAAATAATGCAATGCCATATACAGGTATCTCAAGGCAGCATCGATTTTATCCGCACAACCACAGATAGGCACACAACTCTGGGTGCATGTCCGTGCACTCATATATATACATATATATATATATATATATATATATATATATATTTGTATGTGTGCATTCGAGTCGAAAAAGTTAACTAATGACCATTCGTTTCACCGGCATTGCATTGGGCACAAGCTCAGAATCCCAACAGATGTAACTCAATGTTGCGTTTTTTGTTTTTTCTTTTTATTTTCTTTTTCTTTCTCTTTTTTTCTGTTTTTTGTTTTTTTTTTTTGTTTTGGGCATTTTTGGCAAATGCGCCATTACTTTTGCTTTAACTTGCACTTAGCCGCTGACAAAGCAGGAGCCCCTGATGGTTATGGAGAGATTGCAAACAGCTGACACAATTGCCAGAGGTGGTGGGGGAATAGATGCGGGTGTGAGGCATATAGTAGAATGGGGGAATGGGGGAATGGGGGAATGGAGTATAAAAAGTCACTGGCATCATTACTCTTGGCAGGCAGTCGAGCGCATGAGTTGACAACTCTGTGTATTGGCTGCCATTTTGGAGAAAGACAAATATTGCACATGTCATTGACTGCGGTAAGAAAGAGACACAGGACCAAAGCGAGTGAGAGAGAGAGGGAGAGGGGGAGAGAGCGAGAGAGAGAGAGAGAGAGAGAGAGAGAGAGAGACAGAGAGAAGGTGGAGGAAGAAATAAAGAGTTGACTGACTTGGTTGAGTCAGATGAGTTTGCCGTAGTTCGTAGTTGATAGTTGGCATTGCTGCCTGCTGCCTGCTGCTGTCTATGACTTATTCATGTCAGCCGCTGACAAACGGCTCGAGTTGAATCAGCAGCTGAAGCCGATGCTGCTGAAGCTGATGCAGAAGCTGAAGCTGAACTGAAGTTAAAAATCTCAATCACGACGCTGCACTAAGAATCACTTTGCCAATGCCATTTGGCGTTCGTATACTAATGAACTGTCACGCACACACAGCAAGCGAGATAGAAGGAGAGAGATAGATATAAAGAGAGAGAGAGAGAGGGAGAGTCACATTTTGTTTGGCAGGTGTGCTGCTGCTGCTGCTGCTGCTGCTGCACACCCAAGTGCTCATATATCTTTTCCAGTAGTGCGCTTAAATTACACTAAATCACAGCCAAAACAAATTGAATTTTAAGTTCACAGGCCACAGGGAAAGCCGCAATGCAGCCGCATGGATGAAAATCACTTGAAAAGGGCCACAGTCGAGAGCGTTTGCCAAAATGACGAGGCAGCATTCAGTTCAGCATGCTTCAGAGAGACATCAGCTCATACTCCCTGGCAGCACCCTGCATCCACCTACATCCTACAACCACCTGCATCCCCCCTTTGGTCCACTCAGGTGTCTTTCATCTTCATCTTATTGTACTCGTGTTTTTGAGGCCGGTGGCACCCGCACAGACATTAGGCTGACAAACAATGCAGCCGCAGCGGCCAAGTCGACCACCACCCTCTCTTTTTCCCCCTCTCTCTCTCTCTCCCTGTCTCTCTCTCTCTCTCTGTCTCTATTCTCCTGCGTGTGTGTGTGTGTGTGTTTCAACAGATTGATGTCAGGCAGCCAACACTTGAAATTGCACTTAGTGGGCACTGTAGCTATGCAAAAAATATGCTACCCTCGAAAACAGATGGCCAAACGGATGTTCCAATAGAATACAAAATGCCAACTTCATTCGAGTGGAGTCGTTATCTAAATTTAGTAAAGATTGTCTGCTCAAAATAAGTCAAGAAACGTCATAGATGGAGTATTTGCATAACACAAGAGCGATTCAACAGAATTTGAGTCACTTCAAAACTTATTATTTGCTATCGCTTGCTCGCTGATCAATTTATGATTTTAACAATATATTCATATTCATTATGTTTGCACTGTGAAAACATTTATATGGTATTTTAAAAACCGTGTATATATTTTATCAAAATTGAAAATATTTCTTTTATCGATCGTGTGAGATGCAAATCTGTATGATTTTCAAGTTTCTTTCTTACGAGCAGCATACCCTTGTTCCCAGATAGTTTTGCACTGCATCTGCCAGATACCAGATCAGAGCAGGTCTCCTATTCCCTGCATCTATGTATGTATGCATATTATTTTTATATACAAATATATATATATATATATATATGTTTGTGTGTATGTGTGAGTTGGTATGTATGTAGATCTGCGTTGACTAACGAACACTTTCAGTAAAATCTCGAAATTTTACTTGGCTAGCGTTCAACATGGCGCTCCAGTTTGCCATACCTGAGGTGGCGCCACGGATGACAAGCAGCCAAACGGAAAAGGGAACGAGAACGGGAAGCGGGCAGTCAAGACTGGCCGGGCCACCGTTTAGCTAGGTGTCTGGTAATCTGCGGGATGTGACGGTGGATGGATGCATGCCGCCTCCGGATACCAAATTGCTTTGCATTAGACGACGGCGTTCAAGTGTTCAAGTCGACGGCATTGGCGCCTTCTTTGGCCTGGCCCAATGCTTTTGTGCTTTGCTCTCCTCTTGTCTACGGTGTGTGTTCTTTTTGGGGTTGTGGCGTCTGTGGCTCTGTTTTCGCTTCGCTTCGGTTTTTTTTTTTGTTTATTTTTTTTTATTTTTGCACAATTTTTATTTCATTCTGGTTCGTTTTTTAACTGCTCGCCGCAGATGCTATCAATATTTATCTTCTTCGTCGTCTTCGTTTCGTCCTCTTTGCCCACAGACTTCGTTTCCTCTTTTGTCCTTTTACCAGCGAGGCGGCAAAATGTTTTTGCAACAATATTTTTCTCGAGATTTCATATCATTTATCAGGCTTGACGACAAATTTGTCATTCTGAATCTGTCAATTTCTGCTTTATTAATATTATACGAGACTGCTCCCTCCCATTCTTCCCCTTACAACTCACCTCTTGCCTACTTACCTGCCCCTCCCCCCCCCCCAAAGCCAACTCTGGCAGAGATTTTCACTTACACAGATTTGATGAACCCGCCGCACGACATTCTAACCACAAAACGCCTTCAGTCTGTCCAATGCCAGCGACTAGCGGTGGAGGAATGGTGGGGGGTGTGGGGGAGTGTAAGTGGGCGGTATAGGCGTGGCTGTCAGTCATTTGACTTGCCGTTGACAGTTGTGTGGGCGTAGGTATGTGTGTGTGTTTTGTGTGTGTGTGTGTGTGTCACCTGTGAGGTAAAAGTATATTTATTGCCTGCTTTGTAAATGGCCGCCGAATTGGGCACATCAGTCTCCAGTTGACACTTGAGAGCAAATGGCCGAATTGCGTATTAAAAATTGACTTTTCGCTTCACAGCATCTTTCACAAGTTAGATACGAATATCAAATTATCGATGGATGATTGAGAGCATTTTAAAATGCGTTTTCTAATATGCAAATGCATGAATATGAATTGCACATGTGTTTTAGGAACAACAGAAACGTTAAGAAGTAATTTTAACAGCAGATACTACACCTCAAAAGCTTAAACACTTTTCGAGAAAAAATCGCGGTTCTAAATTTAAATGCACTATTCATCTAGTAGCTAAATGTTGGTCAAAGAGTGTTTACACCTGAAAATCACATCACCTTTGGAAACAGCTCCCAAATAGCAGCAAACTCAAAAATAACTCATGCAATCGAATCAATACAAAAAAAACATTTGTATAATAAAAGATGTGTCGCCATAAAAAGGCTTTTGGCAAGCCATAATTTTGAGGCCCAGACACTTGAGGCGAAAGGTCGAGAATGGGAAGGCCCTCACCTGAATGTATTTTAAGTGACACAAGCTGGGTAAAAGAATATACATATATATATGTAAACAGCAAAAAAAATTAAGCAGAACAATTTTATTGGCGACATAAATAAACAGGAAATAACCGCTATCATTTGCACGCTACAGATATCATACCCTTACCAGCCCAGATGAGCTACACGAAATAGTTGTCCGATGTTTAAAGCTTTCTTGGAATTCAAAAAAAAACGATGCTCATAGTCTACTTTCAATTGATAATGGGAATGACAGCTTATGGTTCAAATTTAATCCGAGTTAAGACAGGTAAACTGACGTACAAACATCGCCATGCTCATCAAGACCAAATAAAATATAATCAATGATGTTGAAAATCTCTCATTGAATGCATTAAACTTCTTATGAGAAAATTATGATACCCTCAGCCTCAGATATAAAAAAGGACACTAGGACACGGCACTTTAGAGAGACCACATGTTGACTGACTGCCTGTATAGAGTGTGGGAGTAGGGAAGGGGGGTACATGGGGAGGAGTTGTTAACGTAGCCACATAGCCACATGCAAACAGACATACATACATACATACATATGTATGTGTGTACACACATGTCCATGTAGAGAGGCGGAAGCAAACCCAGTTCGGGTTGAGGTTCACATTCATTTTATGTTTCTTAGCCTGCGGCCCATCGCTTATTATTGTCAGCTGTTGTTGTTAAAATTGGTAGCTGGGTGTACGGGGCATAAGGGATACGGAATGAAGGATGAGGTGGGTGTGGGGGGGATTGCTTAATCTGCACGCATTTGGCCATCGTCCTGTGCATATCAATGGCGCAGCCAAAGTTGTTAAAAGGACATTTCGCCTTGCTAATAATAAATGTAATATAGACAAACATGGAGCGCACATTACAGATGGAAGAGGATGGCAATACAGATGGTTGTTGTAGATAGATAGCGACGGGGGTAGCTACAACACACAGCACAGATGCCGTTATGCTGCCTCCCCTCCACGGCCCATAAACCAATCAAAATATAATTCAATGAATTTTTATTGGCAAATTATGTTAAAGTGATTTGAATGCGCAAAATGAGAACGATGTCAAACAAGAAGGACAGCAATCATTATGATGATGATGCCGATGGCAATGGGTCTGAGACTTTGCATAACTGTTATTAGGGAGCTCGACTTCTATATGTTTGTGTAACGGAGCAGCACATTTAAGCTAATTACAATCAATTTGACTAAACGGACTACGACACGAATTCGCTTGTCTTTCATGACAGGTTAAGGTATTTACCAACTAATCGGCATTATTTGCTTATTTCGTTTTCAATCTTCATATAATTTTAATGTTTATAATTACACATGCTTAGTGGCATTTTGTTATCCTACTCTTATTACAAGTTAACTGTCTCGGACACCTTATAAATTAGACCTTTAAAATTTAACTTGTCAGTTAAATATTTGCTGATTTCACTGATTGACAGTTTATAGCGTACGTATACATATGTAATAATATGCTGGCTCCTCCTCATCGTTTTCCTCCTTGTGATTCAACCCAAAATCACAGAAAAATATCATTTACAAGTGCACACAAACAATACACAAACAATAACAAGAACCGAAATTATTTTCTATATAGACAATATTCTGACGGAAAGGTTTTTGTTTTCTTCGTTACAACTTTGTTGACAGTTGGCGGCGTTTTTGGTGACTTTGCTGTTGTAGCGTCTCCACTGCTCTTTTGCGACTCTCCCTTTCCATTTGTTATCATGTACCCATTACAAGCTACCCGAGCGGGTATACTTAGTAGTGGTGTCAGTCTCTGTGTGTTTGATTCCTAAAAAAAAGAAATATTTAATCGGTTGCACATTGTAAGAGCTGGAGATCTTCAAAATAATTATATTTTAACTTCAAAGTTAAACAGCAACTGAATAAAATAAAACTAATAAAACTAGAATACTACCTATAACTAAACTATAATGATACAGGGTATCTGCTAGCTGTGATCAATCGACTCGAGCACTCTTATTTGTTTGCTTACTGTTGGCTCGGTCTGTCTTTTACATATTTTTCGTCAAGTTTGCCAACTAACTAAAGTAACAACAACAACAACAACAACAACAACAACAAGTAACAACAACAACAACAGCGTCGAGCAAATTAATTTAAGCGCCACATGCAAAGCTCGCACGCCAAAAATGTCAGTTTCACACCCCCCCCCCCCCACAGCCCCTTGTAGAGGCAACACCGCAGAGCACCTCCGCCACTCTGCCCTGGTCCTCTAACCGCCTATCTCCTCATCAGTCATACGCAAAGAGTTTGCCCACGTTTCTTATGTATGTGCATACATATGTATACGTATATGTGTATATTTTAATGTATATTTATACGACACTGTCTTGTCATGAATCTCAAATGCGAAGTCCTTCCAACTTGACGCCATAGTTGCGATGTGTAGTCGTCAACGACACCGACACCGACACCGTCATCGTCATCGTCATCGTCACCAAGCTGCGCTTTCCCAGACACCAATTCCCAATCCACTGGCACCCACAATAGCAGATCCGTTCGCCTAGGGTTTAGGCACTGCTCTGAATGCAAAATTTGGCGGTATGTATGTATATATTTGTTTAGAGCAATGGCTGAAATAAATCATATGCAGCCCGTACCTTTTGGGTGGGTTATTGTTGCTGTTGTTGTTGTAGTTGTTGTCATCTTTATAGCTGCACACTAAATGGGAAAAGTTAGAGTTAATTAGCGCTTAGAAGTCTTCCGCATCTCTGTGCTCATTCTCGAGTTAGATAGCTGCACGAAAATCAAGCAGTTAAATACTAAAAATGTCAATGATTTGGCCACAGAAATGCGAGCAACAAAAACAAATTTTACTAATGTAAAAACAGCTAAAAACTTATGCTGGCTGCTTGCACAGCAAAAGTTCATGTGTAAATAACAGTTAAGTTATACGAGGAGTATGCAATAGCTACTGGCATTAAAAATAGTACAAAGTAAAAGTGTAAAAGCCAAAAGAAATGGACGGGCATCTGCTAAGATTCCACTTTCGAAACTATTTCTACGTGTACATATATGGTATGTACCACAACAACAACAACAACAGCAACAACAACACAGAATCCACAAGCACAAATGCATTTGCACAGATACATAATTACATACATACATACATACATGTACATATGTATGTATGTATGTATGTATACGACAAACAATATTATATGTATGTTCATATGTATGCGCCACTTACGCAGGACAATCGCATTTGGAAACGGAAGCGAAAATTGCTTCAAATAGCTGCAGATCGGATGTATCCAAAAGGCAAAGCCGTTTCCATGTATGTGTGTGCATTTGTGTGTGTGTGTGTGTGTATTTGTGTGTGTGGGCACTCTTATGTGCGGCATGCCGCGGCTTATGCGCCACAGCAAGGACTCGAATCGAGTAACAGTGCTGCTCATTTTGCCATGACTAGAGTGTAAAAATACACAATTACCTCAAATGCTAATAGGCATATGTACATATGTGTACAAATGTGCCTATACCTATCAAAATAATTACGGAATATTGTTTAGCAATTTACTAAACATGTTGCTGAAATTCATTAAATATTCTTCATAAAAAAATCTCTTAATTTTGATCAAAAAATAAATAAAATACAGAAAATAGTTCTTTATTTATTGTGGCTAGAGAATATTTTCTTGAATCAAAAGCAAATCTTAAGCTTTAAGTAATAATTTTTCGAAAGAAGCCAGAGCGTCTTAATTTATGCATTCGGTCCAAGAAAATGTTCATATTGATTGAATGAATTCAAAAACATAACATTGTTAGAAACTAGTTAGTACAGTCAAATTCCAGAATATTTCCAACTCTCGAATTCAATCGCCTTTTGAATACCCTTTCTCGTCTGCACAGTTGTGCAGTTGGGCTAATGGGCTGCCACTGCCTGTGCCGTATACATATGTATGTAGATTTGTTGTTGGCAGCGCCCTTGGGCTGTTTGTTATTGCTGCTGCATGAAAGGAGTTGAAGCATTATGCAGGCCTCCGTAAGCTCAAGGCACGAGGCGCAAAATAAACAAAATGTTGCTCTAGCAAAAGGAAGGAGCAGAAATGAAAAGAAATCAAATAAATTTACATTCATACATATATGTATGTATGTATGTATGTAGAAGAATGCAAGCAGGCGCCAGCACCAATAATGCCAAGGACCACAACAACGACACATACATACACACACACACACACACACACACACAGTTCAAATACAAATACACAGATATCGACACACTCACAGGACACACTCACAGGACACACTCATTGTTGTGCAATTGCTGCTACTGTGCCGAAGTTTTGCCTCGAGGCGGTTTCAAATGTTTTATAGGTGATAGAAAAATATTTTGCAAACGTGATGTGAATTTATCGTTGCTATCGAATCACCAACAAATGTACCTAAAAAAAAGAAAAAGAAAAAAAAAATCGAAAAACAGCTCGGACGACAGGTGGAAAATGTACAGAAGTATCTTTTGCACTGTGAATGGTTCACGCTTCAAAAGCGATTGTAAATATTATGATTGCTGCCCGTTTGCTTCCCAAGTATCACCAACTGCGGCAGATTATTTACCCAAGGTGATAAGCGATTACTTCGCCATGAAACAAAAAGCTATCAATTACAGATATTCGATTTTTCCCCGACTGCCACAATGCCCAGATTATGCCTCTGACAATGTGTAGATTTCACTGAGAATGTGATGATAATAGTTTTTCTATGCATTTATTTTTATGCCCCGAGCCCATTGAAAATCGGCGAAAAGGGTATAATGGTTTTGTGCAACTGTATGTAACAGGCTGAAGGAAGCATTTTCGTGATCAGGATCAATAACCGAGACGATGTTACCATGTCCGTCTGGCCGTCCGTCCGTTTATCCGTCCGTCTGTCCGTCTATCCCTCCGTCTGTAGAAGCACGCATCAAATTTGGAATATAAGTTATCTTATATCACTCGCAGATCAGGCTTATTTTATTTTATCGATAACTGATCCGTTTCTCAATTATTTAAAAACAGTGGCTTTTTATTGACATGTAATTTAATTTGATATTGATCAATTCGAGCTCAGTCGACTACGACATTCTTAGTTGAGAGAGATGCTTGAGTGTAGCCAGAATATGTCAATTGAGGTCCTTGCTTAACACTCTCCGCCACAGTTAATACACAAATACATGTATACATTCACACCTAAACATACACACATATATATATATATATATGTATGTCCTTGGGCACCTGCTTCGCTTTCGTCTGGCAGCAATAAATCCTTATTTAGTTTTCTGATTCATCAAATTAATATTCATTTGGAGCACGGTCTGAATTGTAATTGGCTAAAGTTGCAATTGGAATCCACTTGGCGAAATTATCTTTTGGCTGCACTTTAATTTGTCTCGCTCACACTTTGCCACTTCAAATACGTACATATATATATACAGACACATACATACATCTATATGTACACTCGAATATATTGTGGTGCCGTTGAGTGGCATATTCATCGTCGGTTGGGGAGAAGGAGTCGTAGATTTCAGGCAGGACCTGCCTTACCCATTGCCGGCAACTGCTGTCACATTGAAGAACTTAACAAACCGTAAGAAATGAACATTAAACAGGATGTGGACATTGTGTGCTTATTCTCATTCTCATTCTCATTCTCTTTTTCTCATTCTCTCCATCTCCAACTCCATCTCCATCTCCACTCTCCGTCTCCATATCTCTCACTCACTCGGCTCGTCATCTCACATACCATTGCTGTATATGTGTTTGGCAGTGTCTTTGATTGTATTGCTGCTTGAGTGGAGTGCGGGTTTTCTGATTCTGCAAGCGAAGGTCGCTGGCAGGTCAACGGGCGTGCCATACTGAGATACAAAGAGAGATAGAGAGAGAGAGAGAGAGAGAGAGAGAGAGCATGAGTGCAGGGGAAAACACACACACAATTGCCAGGCAATTCAAATAAAGCAGAAGGCGATGGACAAGTCCTGGCAGCAATGAACCTTTACAAATTGAATCGCTGATCCTTTTGGGATGTTCGAAGTCAAAGACGTCGGGACAGTTTTGACACTTGTGGACATACGCACACCCATACACCCACACACACACACACACACACACACACACACACACACATGTGAGATGTGTTGACTTTTTGTTATTTGCTCGCTTGTTAAGTTTAAACGCTGTAAATGGCTTAGAAAACTGCCAGGCAACAACAACAACAACCAATCGTTGTTCTTCCCACCAGCAACAACGAAATTGGACACAAATAAAAATGCTATTGACACAGTTTGTCAAAGCTGTCTCTCCTCTCCCTCTCCCTCTCCCTCTTCCGCTCTCTCTCTCTCTCTCTTTGCCTCTTTCTTTCTTTATATTGCAAACCTTATGACAGCGTGTCCTGTTGGCCATAAGTCTGTGTGGGTGTCCCTATTCCCATTCCAGCTCCCTCTCCTACTCCCACATCCACTTTCTGCTTCAGTTTGTTGTTTGCCCATCGAAATAAGCTTGATAGAGTTGTTATAGCCTCTGCCATTTGTGCTCTTCGCTGTTGATTTGTTTTCTCTCCTGCTGCTGTTTGTTGTTGTTTTGTTCCCTGTTGTTGTGCCAGTTGTTGTTGTTGATGTTGTCGTGCTCATAGCCATGGGTCAGCTGCTCTAAACCCTTGGGTGGGGTGAACAGAAGGCCTGCCCAAGCCCAAGAAATGAACATCCAAAACTGACAGACGACCAAAACAGAACAGAGCACAGGCCAGTCAAGTGTATTAAATGTTGGCCAAAACTCTAGAGCACATTTCATGAATCTCCCTCCCTCTCTCTCTCTCTCTCTCTGTATACACACACCTCTTCCCCAACTCCACCCAACTGTATACGGTGTGTGGCTTCTTTGGTGTGCTGACAATGACGAAGTGTTGACAAATGTGTTAAGGGATTTGCGGTTGGTTGACTTTCATTTTCGTCAATGATTTTTGAGTGTATTGCTTTTGATTTACTTTGCAGTCATTTTACTTTTACTGCCCAATGTTGAACTTTGATGATGGCATCCCAATGCTATGCCACCCACTTCCCACTATGTCCATTAAGCTGTACGATTCTTAAAGGTTTTTTTTTTTTATAAAAACAATTCGCTTTGCTAATGTATAATTGCAGTTTCAGTTAGGACTGCAAGTGTGTCTACAAATGGGTATACAAAAAATGTGTTTCATTGTGGTCTGCCATCTGGTCTTGGTTTAACTAAAGATTGTGATAAGCCGCTTGACCAAAAATATATACAAGCTATTTTTATTTATTTTTTTTTGTCTAAACATCAGCTCAATTTACTGAGTTCGTTTTGGTCGTGCTGCTGATGAATATGAATGTGTTTTGCAGGCTGTTTTGCAGTGGATTCACAAAAAAAAAAAAAGGCTTAAGCTTTTGCTGCATGGCATTGATGTAGAAACAGTCCGACAACCAGTCACGCTACAAGTGAAGTAATTTCCAGCACTTTTAGCCCTTATTAGCATAAGCGCAAATTGAATTTTTACTAAAATGCTTTGCATGTAAAATGTTTGCCTAATTAATTACGCATAATTTAGTTGATATATTTGACATTGTGTATATTAATGGAGAAAAGAGATAATATTATGAAAACTAGTATTTGTTTAACAATTTAACTTAAATGCAGCCTAAGCAAATACCTGGAAAAATAACAGATATAAGCATAATGTAACGACTTAAAACCAGCTCAGATAGCAAAGGCAAAAGTAATATGTTTTCCAACACTGTTTGTATACATGTATGTATATATGTATGTATATACAGATATATTTAATTACTTACCAAGCATGCAGGGCATTTAAGAACTGGCATTGTCGACTTTTCTTATTCAGAAATGTGCTTAATGTTGAAATAAAGACGCATTAACTACAAATGCAGGTAAACCAAAGAAGGAGCAACCCACAAGAGGGCAGGTGGTGGGCAAGGACAAGCCACTAAATTGTCAGCATTGAATTGCATTTAATGCATGGCCCAACATAATTTTAATGAGTTTGCTCTTAATCCGTTTGCAAGATGTTGTCAATGAGCTCGCGGTGGCCCTTTTATTCTGTGTGTCCTGTATGCTGCACAACACCCCGTCGTTGTTGTTGTTGTTGTTGCTGTTGTTGTTATCGTCCCCGCCTCTGCCAGAGGCACATCAAGTGGGTAACTTAAGTTGTGCAAATAGTAAGCTGAAAAGTTGTTTTTTTTTGTTAGATTTGTTGTTGAATTGAAACCACTTTTTACTTAACTACTTTTTAGCTCAACCATTTTTAATTTACAAATGTGTGAATAGTTCGTGCGTTATATTTTATTTTTATTTGTATAATATTTAAAATTATATTATTAAAATAGCAGCTATAACAGGTAGAGCATTGTCAATTCTTAAAACAATATTTTAGAGCAACTCCAAACGACTTAAATGTATATGTGAGTGTTGTGTTCCGCTGGCCATAGGGTATTTCTGCTAGTCGGTCATTCTCGATTACAGCCCCACTTACTTGCTTCATAATGCGACTCTTTCGGCGGCTGTTGCTGCAACATGCCGTCGGCCTCGTCAGTGTATGTGTATGTGTGTGTATATGTGTGTGTGTATGTGTGTGTGTGTGTGTGTATGTCTATGTTTTCTTTCTATCTGTTCTGCTACAATTTCCCTTATGCCTTCAGCATTTTGCGCTGCCAGTATATTTTCGTCAGTTGCTGTTTGTTATAATTTTCCGCTCTTTGCAGCATTTTAATTTGATTCCATAAGCGTTCTTTTATATCGCAGGCTTTTATTTTCATATTTATACCCTTGCAGGCAGCATAATGAATTTTTCGTGCCACACATGTTAGGCATTAGTTTTGAACTCAACCCCCCATTACTTAAAAGCGCTTGAATCAATTTAAACTAATACCTGTTAATTACAAACATATTTCAAATGCTTTCAACAAATGTTGATTGACTAAAAAACTTAGGAATTTTTCGCATCAAACAAATGGTGTTGTCCAAATGCCTGTATTGCATGTATTAAGTCAGTTGGCCAATTTGATAATGAATTCAATAACAATATAAATCTGCGTAATATATCGAATCGAAAGATATGCTTACTTTTGAAAGTTAAAATTCATGCCACCATATTTAGTATTCTTAGTTGTTGCATTTTATCTGCTCGTGCGGAGCAAATTATATCAATTTCTGTTTGTCCATTAATCTGACGGAATTATTCATGTTAATTACATTAACATTTGCCTTATGTATTGAATAATAACAAAGTGTATTATATCTTCGACTTTGGCCGGCTTAAGCTCATGCCATTCTTTGGGCATATACAATTTTCAATTTAGCCAACAGCAATGGTGTGACAAATGTGTATGTTTTATTTTCTGCTCCAACTCATTTGTTGTACATTTGTGTTGCCGTTGTGCATTATTGTTCCTTTATGCATGTTTTTCTTATTGTTTGTGAGGGGCGAGAATTATGAATGAATGATTCCATCAGCTGTCCTTGTTTCGTTGCAGATGCCTGCGAAAGATCTGAGACGAAGGCCTGCGAATGCCTCATGCCTCATGCCTCACATCCAAGGCAAGCAAACCAATTTGAATTTGAATTCAAAGCTCAAATGAAATGAGTGAAATGCCAATTGCCCAACAAATGCGTCTGACCAAAGGTCCGTAGATGCTTGGGCCGGCGAATGCATTAGCAATTTGGAATTTGGGCCAATATTCGCAGCTCGCAATCAAAGCGCAGCATTGGGCAGCAATGTTGAGAATTTTTGCCAGATAATCAAAAACAAGGCTGGGTTTCTTGGCTTGCGGTTACCCAAATCAAAACTAGAACCAGTATCGCATCGCATCGAAATCAAAGTGCGTTGAACAACAAACGAATATTTTGGAGGAGAATGAATTATAAAAAGGATCGCTGCTTATTTTGGTGGGCAGCGGCACGGCCACAGAAAATGTAAAATATTTTCAATTAATTTGACGCCGAGCTTCATTTCAATTTCGAGAATTAGAATATTTGCATTTGACAGCTAGCCAGACCAGACCACGTCCATGCCAGCCAAGTCAGAACAGGTCACTTTTATGTTGATTGCCCATCCAAGTCCCCAACATCTTCCACTCCAACGGTCCTCCCTCCGTTCACGCGACCCACCAACTTTGGCGACCTGTGGCCAGCCCTTTTTTGGCTTTCATTTAATTTGGCTGCGTTGTTTGTTTGTTTAACACTTGAGGTGGAGTTGAAGATGTGGATGGTGCTGGTGAACGAGATACGGGGGGGGGGTATGGGGATGGGTATGGGGATGGGTATGGGTATGGGCGTGGGCATGGAAATGCGGCAGCCGAGTAGGTAAAATAATACAATTTTTCTTGCTCTTTGGTTATTCATGAGTTGAGTTTGATTTTATACCACCACGCTTCAAATGGAAAGTGAGACTTTGTAACTTTTTGAGCCGCTCAGTTGCTCAGGTGCTCAGGAACTTTTCGTTTGCTTGCTGACGGACGTATTTCTTTGCCCTGTCAACCCTGGCTCGACTTTTGAACAAAAAAAAAAAAAGAAAAGCTTTTCGCTTAATTATTTTATTTGTATTCATACTTTTATTTATTATGATGTTGAGAGCATGGGGACAGATGGCACATTGAAGCAAAATTTCTGCTTTAATGAATGATATTCAAATTTACAAACCACACACACACACACACACACACACACACACACTTACATAGATTATTGCGCAAAGCGTGTGCTACATGAAGACCTAGTAGATAATGCAGTTAATCAGCAATGCGGATAGCGCCAGCATAAAGCCCATTGCCATTTTCCAGAGATTGTGGGCGCGAAATGTAGTCAAAAGTAAATACATATTTGGCAAATACTCCGAAATGCACACAATATCTACGCACACATATATATATATATATATATTCAAATATGTATGTATGTGCATATACTTACATACATTATGTAAATTTGCATCGTTGTCAGTCGACAAATGCGCGGAATACCACTATTACGATGACAAGGGCTCTGACATCATTGAGATTCATTGGATTTGACGGCCATTCGCACCTGATACCCAAAGTGTTTTTTGGGGTTATTCAAATTGAGGAAGTCTAGCGTACACATAACCGTAAAATGATTGCTATTATGATGAAGCTGAAAATCGGAATTGAAATGATGCCTACTATGGGTAGCAGGCTTGAAGCAGAGCTCTCGCTTTTCCCATAAATTACTGTTCACCATTATGCTCTACAGTTTAATAGCTCTCAGTCCCGTTACCGCAAATTGTGTTTAAGCTTGAGGCAGTGGCCATAAAGACACATAACCCGCTTACAGCCAATTATTATCCAGGCGACACCAGCCTTTTTCTGTGTGGATACTTGCAAATGTTAATTGTAATCATTTTTTATTGACCTTTATTAATATTTATTGACATTTTCTCCCCAAAGCTAAAAGCTTAATCTAATCAATATTGCATATTAATTAATATTACATATGTTACGTTAGATGTACATTTAGCTCGCTTTAGTTTAATTTAATATAATTAAATAAAAATATAATTAAAATACAAAAAATTGCATATGTGGGGACATTTAATTTGCAAAATCGATCTTACATTTGTTGCATGGACTGATGAAAACCCTAAAAAAAACCAAGTCAGACCAAAAATAAAAATAGTTCGCTGAACTTAAAAAATTATAAAAATTGCATAGTTAAAGCTATATTAATACAAGTGCACTTTAAAATGATATAAGTCTTGATGTCGATAAGGGCTTATTACGTTTGTGTATATGTGTTCTAGGGATTAAGTCGATAAATCCCATTTATAATACACATCTGTTGTGCAAGACCATCTTGTTGCTGAGATCAACCCTGTATTTGTGTATTTTTCTCAAGCACAAAATTACACCAGTAAATGTTTTCACCTGCATGTATGCAATAAAAAATGCACCATTGCAATACAAAAGTGCCAGACGAATCCACCAGTTGGCTAGCGAGACAAGAACGATGGACGACGTTGACGCTAACGACCTGAATGCTACTCCAGCAGTTAGTTTCGACGTCTCTTACTCCCTGCGGGCGGATAGTCGGACAGCCGGACAATTGGACAGCCGTACAATTGGACAGCCGGACAGTCGGACAGCCGGACAATTGGACAGCCGGACAATTGGAAAGCTGGACAATCAGAACGAATAGTGATAACTTTGCCCTGTGTCCGATGTCCGATGCCCGATGTCCAAGTCAAATGTGCACGGCGCACTGTCCAAGGCTATAGTGGCATCTGCCTTGGTCAGAGCACCACTGCTTCTCGTTTCTACAACATTGCAACAACACTGTCCGGTGACATGTTGCTCTTCTGACCACATTTTATTTCAGCTCAGCTCAGCTCAGCTTTCGTATGCACAGGCATTAAATAAGTAAATATACATACATTTATATATATATATATATATGTATAAATGTATGTATATCGAAAAATTCCTTGTGCACTCTTTATTATTGATTGCAGCTCATTGAGATACTTAAAGTTAAAAAGATATATTGCTGATTAAAGCTGATGTCATTACATCCATGTGTACATTTAATACACACTCCGTGCTGACTGACTAAGTGACTGGAGACTGGGGACAGGTGACAAATGCAGACGAATATATATTAATTCGTGCGGATGTGTGAAGAGGACCTGCCTACATAGTCCTGATCAGCTTTAACAGCCTATTCGATATAGCCGTGGCCAAAAATGAATGGATGTCTTGGAAAATAGTAATTATTATTTATAAAAATATACCAATTTGGGAAAACTTTTGTAAGAAGAGCTTAACTTGAACCCTCCAATGGCCTCCAATTTCTACCTGCCCTTGTCAAACATTAACCGATTCTCAAAAGAAATGCATTCTATTCTTCTTAATTTTATTATTACATATTAATTCACCGAGCTAGTTTCTTCTAGCAAAAATCAAGTAAGTTCGACTCATATAAGAATTTTCGTATTCACAAACATATATGTATATATATATATAATGCCTGTCTATAGATATAAATACGTCTAGCTTATTTATTCCCAATTGTGTCTGGTGGACATTGGGGTTTGCTGACCTTTGTCTTTGGCGTGCTGTCCTGGTCGAGGTTGGGGCAAGGTGATGCTCGACAGCCTTAATGACGTAGCAATCTGTCGCTGGTAGCTCATGAAATTAGGCACGAATGTCCGGTAGAAGGGACGGACGGACATAGGGTACACGCCCACTCCCACTCCCATTACCACGTTCAGCTCAGCTCAGCACGGGTCGGCCTACAGCCATTGGACCACTGGGCCACAGGTAGGCGCATTATGCCCGGTGATTTGTTATGTTTTTTTGCCCTTTGTCTCTGGAGCTTGTTTGGAGGGGTGCTGCTTGCCACTAAAGCATTCACCTGAAAATTTCACAATGCCAACGCGTGCGACCCAGGGCCAACCGGATGACTGGCTGCCTGCCTGGCTAACTGCCTGCCTGGCTGGTTGCCTGGCAAATTTGCATGCTATTTGTGGTGAATTTCATTTAAGATTTATTTAAATTTCACAGAGAGAGAGAGAGAGACAAGAGAGAGAGAGAGAAAGAGAGAAAGAGACGTCTGCGTCTTTTGCTGTGTGCTATCTTTTTTGGTCGCATCATTTTCACTTCCTTTGAGGGTTTTTGCTTTACGGCGCCTGATATGATAATTTGCTTGCCTGTTATAAGCTGCTGTTTCACTTGCTGGCCGCTGCGGCTTTAAGACAGTGGTGCCAACGATGTTTGCCTGCGATGCCCATTTTAACATCTAAATCACAAATAGTTCGTATTAGCTCCTTCTCTTCTGTCACACTTTTAGGAATTCATATAATAAAACTTGTAGAAAGTCAACTTTAACTAATCACTTGATTCTATCAATTGGTTTGCGATTTGCATTCCACAAAAAAATGTTAAGGAATGTAAATGTGCTGTGCTTAGACACATGTATTTAAATTAGTCAAATTATTTCCATACTGCTTGTATTGCTGCAATGCTGCAATGTATTGCAAAGCAACTCAAAAACACACACACACACACACAAATTCACACACACAGACAGCCAGACAGACAGACAGACACACATTTTGGCTCAGATAAATCGAAATAAATTTAATGCTAATGCCAGAAAAAGCTTACTGCTCACAGCGGCTGGCATCTCCAAGGACCTCAACAAAGCTGTTAAAGGACTTGTTTTGGGGAGGGTGGTGAGTGTGTTGGGAGGGGGGGATGGTTTGCTGCGGCAATGAAAACTGCACACAGCTTATTTTGCATTTGAGTAATGTGCGTTAAATTGTTTGAGTGTATGGGCCATATTTCTTGCTACCTCCTCTCACTTTCTTGGCAGATATTGTCTGCATGTGTGCGTGTGCGTGTGTGTGTGTGTGTGTGTGTGTGTGTGTTCGCGTATGTATGTGCGTATAATTAATGTGGTTGTTGTTGCTAACTGTCTACCAAACATGGTGGTTGCTTCTCTATCTGGCTGGCCGTTGCCTTTGGTTACACTTTATTTCGAATTATTTGCACATTTGCTGCCTTAGCGCTCCTCCTCGACGGCCTCGGCAATAATGGCAACAGCAACAACAACAACAACAACAACAAAAGCAACAGCAACAACAACGAAACAAAACACCAACATTATTTTCACATCATTTAATTTAATGCGTAGCAAGAGGCGTCGCTTATAAAAATAAGGCCAGCTTGTTGTTTGCTTTATTTTACATTTTATTTCACTTGTTGTCGGCATCAACGCCAAGCAGATTTTTACCCCAACATGCCCCCTCGACCATAAAAAACAGTGGCTAATAAATGCCAAAGCGACGCGACGACCACACTGAAAATTTGTACAAGACTCGGTAAGAAGGACGTCGCGAGCCAGTCCACGACCCCAGTTTGAAAACAGTAATTATTTTAAGGGATTCCTTATGCTAAATAGCAATGCCTGACATATACACACCCACACATACACCCATACACCCACACACACACACCCCAGTTCAGTGGCACACGTAGAATCAACGAAGCCGAAATTGAAACGACGGCGGCACATTGAGTTGAGTTGAGAGCCACACGAGAATTGTGGAAAAGGTGGTCTTGACGGGACAGCGGGGCTGTTGTGGTGTTGTTGTGGTGCTGAGCTCGCCTGTCAGGTGTGAAGTGCCAACGGCCTAGCATTGAATAATTACATTTTAATAGAGTATTCGCCGAAGTGTTTTAAAAACATTTTTCAACAGGCTCGCCCCCACATTAAAAACGAAAAACTTGATGGCAAGGCAAAAAACAAACAAACAGTGAGTTGGGTGGAACAGAAGGAAAAGAGAGTACATGTGGCAGATTAAAGCTGCTTCCACACAAAACTGGCTACCTAAATAATAGAACATTTATATACTTTTAAGCCTAAGGCTGGTTTTCTCAGATCTTGAGTGACTGTATGCAAAAGTATGCCACTAATTGCTGCATTTGCAAAGTCACAACCAGTTTAGCGATGAGTTTGCGCTTAAAAGCAAAAGCGAATATATTGTCAACTGTCCCATTAAAGTTGAGCTGGACAATTAGATCAATTGCAAGCCTCTCTAGCTTTTATAGTCTCTGAGATCCGCGTGTGCTTACAGGGCTGCCAACTGAAAAAAAGACATCCTAATCGTCCTTGTAGTTTTCCAGAAAACGAGAATTCTTTTCATTTCCATTCATTTCCGTTCTGCCTGCGACAGAAAGTTTTACAAGTGCTGCAAGATAAGTTAGTCTTGGCATTTATAACGCACCATATCCATCGATAATCTGCTCAGATTTGGATGGAATTGTGGCTAGTTTTGAAATGGGGGGGTTTCCCCTAAAAGTATGTCTCAATGTTTCTGATTGAGAGCAATTTTTCATTTTATTGTCAGTTGTAAATTGATTTGTGTATCTTGTATAACTTTTCTTAATTGCTTAAGTACTAAAAATGCATTAAGCTCTATGGATATATTAACGTCGTAAATTAAAAAATAAAGTGTCTATATTAACAGATGAAATATGTATGTTAATGGTACGTTCTTAATAAATAACTTTCAAATGCTTATGGTCGTAAATATTTTAAGCCAGGTTAAGTCGCCTTGTGTGTTCTGAAATTAAATTCAAAGCATAAAACATTTCGCATTATATTGGAATTATCACAAATTTAAATAAAATATTCTTCTATCAAGGAATGGCTGCTATACATTTACATTTTTGGGGAATTGATTGGAATGTTAAAGTGACAAATGCTGTGTTTCAAATTAATTGGCGAGCACTGTTTGAACACACACATACAAAGCGGTTAATTGTACAGCATTTTTACTTGCTAAATGTGTGTAACAGATTCTTTATTTAATCTGGGCTAAGCCAGCCTTTGCTTCTTATAAGTCTAATTGCCTATTTTTATTGGCCATAAAGTAGGTGGACGAAAAGAGTTGCTGTAACTGCCGTTAGTTGGACATAAAGTCATATTGGGGGCAATCAGAAGGTCTAGGAGAGGCTTTTGTTAAAGCCGCTGGCCAAAACGCGCAGGATGTGCGGCAAATACGAGTATAATAATAAATTTCATCAAGTCACCAAGTTTCGCAATATGCCACACGTACGTCATTAATCTTCAGTTTTGAGCTAAATTTGATGAATTAGTGGCCAATGCATTGGCCGAGCGCACAATAACCAGCAAACAAACAAACAAACACACAGACCGACGGATGGACAGACGGATGGATGGACAGACGAACGGACGGATGGATGGATGGATGGATGGATGGACAGGCGGAGTCATTAAGTTTGCCAGAGGCTGCTCTGCCAGTAGCTGACGAACTTGGCAGCTGCCGACAGCGTCGCTCTGGCAGGATATCAATAAAGCCAAAGCAGACAGGCTAAAAGCCACACACACACACACACAGACACACACGCACACTCACGCACGCACACACATGAATAACTACTCAAACTCTGGGCAGACTTACCGTCATGTCTTACGTTTGATTTGGGTTTAGATGTGCATGCGATGAGGTTGAGGCTCCGCCTCAAAGAAGTTTAACTAAAATAATAAAAGTCAAACAGTGTACAAACAGCTTTGGTCTTAACGACATGCGTACATACATACACACACACACACACACACACACACACACACACACACTCACACACACACGCATACACACAGATGTATGTATACGTTTGCCTGCATGTGTGAGGGTAAAGTTTCTTATGGCAGTGTAGCAAACTTAAGCAAATCTTGGCGGCGCTTACGTGTTGCGTTTAATTGATATCGTAATAATTAAATCAATTTAGCAATTTTTCCTCAATTTCATCCACATTTTATTCTCCATTCTATTCGGGTCAAGTGGTTCAATTTATTTAAAGAATTCCTGAAATCTTGATGTTGTCGACAAAAACGAAATGTGTGTCATGTGTTTACTTGAAATCGAGAAAGAATTGAATTTTGAATTGAAAACCACAAAATCAGTGCCATTTTGGAATTGAATTGAAGTCATAAGTCTTCCTGAGTATATGGTGAAAAAAAGGGCATCTCCATTTTATCTTGTTTACATGGCTGCTGCCGCACAATTTGAATGGCAGACCAGTTTCATTACATTGCTTCTATGTTTTTTCTGTACGAGTGCCATAATATTGCTTGTGCTTTTTTTTTTTTTTTCTTGCTCCATATTCTTTGTCGCTTATTTTTTAATTAATTTTCATGCAAGTAATTAAAAATGCCAGCGGCTCGCATTGTCGCGGCTAGTTTTTGTTATCGTTTTGCTCCTCTTAGGCAGTGCAAAAAGCATGCAGCCGGAAATTAATTACGTGCCCTCGTCGGCAAACGCAAAATGTAAAATGCGAAATGCTCACAACAGTATTGAAGCTAACAATGCAAGTGCTCTGCATATCCTTAGTCCGTATTCTCTACATTATATATTTGTATATACACATATATTAAATATATATATATGTATTATGTTATAATAATATTTCTTACTGTAAAGTGAGCGATTTAAGCAATAATATTTGCAGATATGCAACTAACTAAAAATAATTATTATTCTGTGCATTCATTATTATACCCTGTACAGTATACGTGATCAAAACGGGTAAGTCTCCGATATAGCCATGTCTGTCTGCCTAAGATAGAGACTCAATAACATATATATATTGGTATCGTATTTTTAATTACAGGGTATTTCCGAATCGAGATATCTTGTAAAAGCATATCATTAAGAGAGTTCGTGGGTAAAACAATGTTTTTTTAATAGTTTGAATTACAGTGTTTAACATGTTCTTACGCATGTTTTGTTTTTTTGTTTCATTTTGCCTTAAAATTCGATATCCATCTAAATGTCACTTGTTAATGTGGTCAACAATAAGCAATTAAAGTTGTACTTAAATAATAGTCGAACGCAATTAATAGAAGTAATTCCTTGATAAGTGGTTTTTCGACTTTAAGTCGACACACATTAATAAACGGCTTGTGCTTGATCTACTTATCAGACTCAAAGCCTATCCCAGGAGTGCAACAAGAGTTTTATGTTATTGCAATTATTGAAACATGGATTAAATAATGCTAGCAGCATGCCAATTCAAATACCTATTAAAAACTGCACATGTGTCGTAAATGTGAGCGATGCGTAATTTCATTTAACAAATAACACATCAAACTCCGGTCGAATATTTGTAAGTTGAACAATTTCATGTCAGCTGTCTGCACATCAGGATAGAGCAAAAATATTGATAGAAAATGATGATGATGACAAAAGCATTAATGCATGCACTGTTACTTCATGCACATTTACTTACATATTCATATGGTCTTATGCAATGCCAAACAAAAAGGCAATTACCAAAGATTTTGGGGGCAGCAATTCTAAGACGATTGCTTAATTTGTGCAATCCCAATGTCAGATTTATAATTGGGCAGTTTGCACACAAAAACCAGTTGCTAAACATGCAAATGTATATGCATATATGTATATCTGGACAGCTGTTGTAGTTGCTTAGCACGATTTTATTTTTTTAATTATTCTTTTTGAATTGTATACAAATGTGTCCCATGGGATTATTGATCAATTTTAATTAAGAAGCATTGTATTGAAGTTTCGACTTTCAAACTCATTTTCAATAGCTAAAGAGAAGTTTATAAGTTTAACAAAATCAGAATACTCTATAATTATAAATATAATTATAAGTACATGTGTAGCTCTCATATATATATTTTTAAGATGTATTTAGATGTATGCATCTGCAAGCGTATTTCATTTTCGACACCAGCAAGATAAGTGTACTTTCTTTTTTCATTTTAACAACGAAATGTTTGCTAAAAGAAAAATGACAACCAGGTAGAATCACTTAAATCGAGAGAGCTCCAATAGAAGATACCCTGTAAGCAGATCCTTACCCTATCATATAACAAACAACAATCATTAAATGAATGAAATTATAAGTGACTTCATCCGTGAATGGATTATAACTAATGCAACTGGTTTCTAATCTCTGAGATCGAGTCGCATTTTGAGACTGATCAAGGTTATAAATAGAATAGAAAGTATATGTAATACTTTAAGGAATCTGGTATATTTTCGACTGCTTGCACAACTTTACTATACCCACTTGAAATGGATATACTAGGTAGACAAAAGGAACCGAAAAATGGCTGCCATTAACGTTGGCTGTTAACATTTCATTTTGTTGGCAAACGTTTCGGGCGTCATGGCAAACATTTTAATTATGAGCCCAGTTTGTGCTGTGCTGCTCACTCTCTGCTGTGGTTATTGTAAAACAAAAAAAAAAAAAAACGAAGCAAAACAGAACGCCAAATGAAGAAAGATGTATGTATGCATGCGGCTCTATGTAGAGAGCGGCTCTGTGTGTGGCACGGGCGGTGCGGGTACAAGGGGTGTGATGAATGCTAGGCTGAAGACGTGCGGCGATCGCCGGCGCCAAATGAAAAAAACAAAATGGACATGTGGCCGCGTATTCTGCGGTTGCCTTGCGGCAAACGACGACTAAGGGCGACAAGGGCGGGGAACTGGAACTGAGAATGGAGGCGACTAAGCCAAAGAAATACAGCAGTTGGAGACCTAGTCATGCTGGTCGCATTGTTTGCAGCGCAAATGTTAGCAAATGCCCATGTCTGTGTGTGTACATGTACATGCATACGTATGTGTAAGTGTGTTTGTGTGTGTGTGTGTGTGTGTGTGTGTGTATGACATGTTAACGATGGAACTCAAATGACTTTTGTGCGGTTTAAAACCAAACCAGCGACCCATCATCCTAGCCAGTAGTAGTAGTAATGTGTGTGTGGGTTTGTTTGCTTCTTGCGCTTCTCGTTTGCAGCAACATTTTTCAATTTTATGGTTTCCAGATGAAGTTCGTTTGACCATAAGTAAATACCACGCCAACGCCAACGCCCTTAACCCCACACCCACCACGCTCCCAGCCGCATGGAACCAGCGTGGGTGATCCAGAAAAGTGGCAACCGCGCCAGCTGCAGCTGTCATTGTTTAGCTTTTTGCAGCAACCAAAAACAAAACAACGAAAATGGCAAGCGAAAAACAACAACAACAAATAAAGAGTCAGCTGCAACCTCACCCATTCGTTGTTATTGTTGTTGTTGTTGTTTTGTTTTTTTTTTGTACGCCATACGCATAAAGTAACATTTTTTCCCTATCTTGGCCGTTAGTTTTTGTGGCTTTTATGAAATTGACTCTCAGAGCCGATCTGAACACTGCCGTCTGACTCTCGACTGTTTAGCCATTGATTATTATGCTCTGTGACCGGTATACGTTATAGATGTGTGCATGCATGTATGTATATGTCTGCGTGTATACAATTCATTTCTGGTGGCTGACTTGTTATGGAGCCAGCACGGATCCATGAACCCACTTCGGTTGGATTGGCCAGCTAACTAAATTGGAAAGCATTTCATTTTAATCAAGACCATACGTGTCCATACATTTTGATGGCTTAAATGTCTTTCTCCCAATTGAAAACTTCATGTGTCAAATCTATCCACAAAATGTCGTCACCTGTGCAGCATGTGGCAATGGTTTAATTTAATCTAATCAAAACTTAATTGTTATTGACTTTTTTTTTATTAAGACGGAAACTCGAACTTTAAGAAATTTGTCATTTTCTTACAATTCTAAATCTAGCAAACCCTTAAAAAAAGAAGGACTTTACATAAAACGAAAATTCTATAACTGTTGTTTTTTAGAAAAATAACATTAGTCAGACGGAAGAAATATGTATATCGGGTATATAATTTATAAGTATAATTATTTTTTAATGGGTCTTAAAGTTGGCCATGCCCATCCACTTAATGCCCTCTTGTGTGGCTGTAAATAATGCAGTTTTCATGCTCAGAAATCAATGACAATAATTATTGTAAAATATTTTATGCATTCCGAATGAAGAAGCGACCACAGACCAATATCAGTAACAGTCAATTTGCTGCCGAGTGAAATACATGTGTACAAATGTACATGTGTAATATATGTATATATATATATATATATATATATAAAGTGAATGCAATACCTTATGCACTTTAGCAGGACAATAAGGACATACACGTATAGTATCTGCAATTCTTGGTGTAAATAAATCAGTGAGGAATTTCATAAAAACTCGTCTCGGTCAACTCGGCTTGCCAAGATTTGTCTGCCAGCTGCAAAAACAACAACAAAATACAATCGTGCATCAGCTTGACAATGAAGGGACGAACAAAAACACTCTCAAACACACACACACACACACACACACACACACACACACACACACACGCACACACGCACACACATAAAGTCAATGACCAAAATGGCAAAAAGCAAATTTGCGCTAAAAATTACAACGAACAGAAAAGCAAGAATAAGGAGCAGAACAGGAGCAGGGCTGAGGCAGAGAACAGAGACATGGACAGGGAGGCAGCGGGCTACTGGCGCCGCCTGCTGCCACACGTTGACATTTCACGGCTGCTCAGTCTGCGTCTGTGTCAGCATCAGAATCGTTTGGCTGTCAGCTTGCCTCCCGTTATTTGTTGCAATTTAAGTGACTTGGAATTGCAATTTATTGTTGCCTGTCGGAAGCCCGAGCCTGGCCAAAACTCTTCCCCTAACAAGTCTTACCAAAAAAAAAAAAAGAAGAAAAATAAAATAAATAAATAAATAAAACGAAAAATACGAAGCACAAGAATGCTGAAGTCGAGAGAGAGTGTCCGACCCAAAGTTACTCTATTCGATTTAGGTTGACGACTGCACTTCCAGGATGTAATTCCTTCCCGAAATATAAATTCCATATTTTCGCCCATAAACAGGAGGAGTTATTGAATCGAATAGTCCTACTGCCCATTTAAGTATCCCTGTCTTGTCTAGACCAGGTCAGCTGTTGTTCTGTCTTGATCCAAAATGTGTATCTTTCATGTTGCAGATGCCGTCTTTAAAGTGTTACATACATTTGCAAACTGGATAATGGATTTTTTTTTTGTTTGTTTGTTAATGGTTCCAGAGTATACAGACAACAACAATACAACTGGCCTTTCCAAACGCTGCCCTCCGCTTAACCCGCGCGCTTCCACAAAATATGAGAATTTAGTGTAATGTAGTTTTTATTGCATTTTCATGAGTGGAATGTGTAGCGCTTCATTAAATCTACATGCTTCTGACTCTCATGTGTTGAGCTCTGTATTGTGTTGCATGCGGTTAGACAACAACAAACTTTCTGCCTCAGGTGGGCAAATTTAAGTTAACTGTTAGCTTATCCATTACCAAAAACAAAAATGTTCTCAGATGTTTTAATGAAAAGGCAATGAAAGACAAAATGTACTTATGTATATATGTATGTAGCTCTCTTCCCCGACATGTACGTGCTCCCACAGGTATACAATTATAAAATCTCAATTTAGAAGAAATCAAGAATAATGAACTTGGGACATATTACTCCATTCAAAAAATGTACCGTTGTGTGCCGGAACATTTGATTCATGACTCGAATAAATATGTGTATAGTTTATGTACGTACATACTTATTATAACAAGTTTGATTTCGATTCATGTCCTTTGCTCTTGTATAAATATATATATATATATATATATATATATATATTTATAAATATCTACTTTGCCTTTCCAGCGTATCCCGACCCATTTTCGATGGGACGTTGTAAATTTCTTTATATTTGTCAAGCCAATTGAAAAGTTGGCGAAACTTTCTGTTGATTTAACACTCGCGTGCCAAACAACAACAACAGAATCACAAAGCGAACCCAGGACTATCATTGGGCCTCCTCCGGTTTGTTCGCTTGATTCAGTTGGACTCCCCCGAGGCGTTTGGCACAAAAAAAAAAAAAAACTTTTGCGGCACACAAAGAAGCTGAGCGTTTGCAGCTTATAGCTTTTTGCCTGGTCGGCACACATAAATAAAGAATTGTATGGTAAATGGCCACTAACAACGAACCGAAAAACAAGAAAAGTTGAAAAATATTTGAAAAGAAGAAGTGAAACAATAAACAGCATTGACAGCCAGCAATTGTGGAAGGAGACGCAGCAGAAGAAGGACACTAAACCAGAGCCAAGGCAGTCAAGGCAGGCAAGGCAGGCAAGGCAGTCAAGGCAATAGGAATAGCCGGAACCCAATCCAATAGAGAGTACCAAGCACCAAGTGACCACACAGTGATTTACGCTCATGAAATTGAGTTGTGGCGCAAATTATTTATGAACAAAGCGAACACACAGGAATAACAAACAAACTTATACAGAAGCAACAGCAACAGCAACACCAACACCAACATCAAGGACATGAAAGAGGCGCAAACGAGCGTTGTAATAGTCGTGCAGTTATTGTAAGGACAATGTACTACAACATGGAGCCGTAGTACGTTGTAGTCAAAATTGGAATCCATGTCATAGTTGGAGCTGGAGTTCAAGTTGGCATCGGAGTTGAGGGGGGAGGTGGGGCCTGGAGGCATTGCCCCTTCTGTGGACAGCTTAGTGACCGCCGTCGCATTGCTGTATCGCCTTCGGCGGAAACTTTCTGAAAAATAATTTATTAGCGGCAAACGAGCAAAAGTTTTATGAAATTTTTTTGTAAAAGAAAAAGAAGAAGACGAAGCAGACCCAGCAACCAGCAACCCGCAAGCAGCCCGCATGCCCCAACAGAAATCATTGTCAGTTCTTCGTGAGCTTTGTTTAATACATTTTGACTTTGTCAAAAAGTTCAAGCAGCGAAATGCAAGTGACACAAATTTATTTACTATCAACCACCTAAACTATTGCGGTGAGAGTCTTAAAGTTTATGTGTCCGAAATCCTTTGTACACTGTACACTGCATAAGAGGGTAGATTGTGCATTTTGTCAATTTATTCTGAACTTTGAATATTAATTAAACATGTAAAAAATCGATAGTAAATAAATATTAACAACAAAATTGTTGGCAAAGCTATATCTATACGCATTCTTATAAAACAGAACATAAAATACATGTTAATATATGCAACAAAAACACGTAAGAGTGCTGTAGTCGAGTGAGCTCGACATAATACATAATATTTACACTGCAAGTGCGTTTCTTGATCTCAGCTAACAGTTCAAAATTTTTCTTTTGTTAAGGATACTCAGTTCATATATATACATATATATATTAGTGTGTAATATTGATAATCTATTGCAAATGCCATTCGTAGTAAATTCGTAATTAAAATTCGTAAATTAAAGAAGAATTTAAAATAATACGAATCACACATCACATATATACATACATATGTATATATACATAGGTATACAAATGAAAACTGATGGCTTAGCTTTTGTATTCAAATGAGCGATATATAAATGAATAACTCATGATAATTCCCATTAAATGAGCGATGCTGTTTTCCCAGTTGACTCGATTCTCTGTATTGTTTTAGTTCCTATTGTGTTACGATTATATGCCAATCAATTGAATATCATTTAAAGCGAAAACTGTAATTACTTGACTAAAACCCGTTTTTAAACGCGTTCCCAGTACTCAGCCAAGCATTGCACTAATATTATAATAAAAATTATATTAATAAAACCGTATCATAATCAATACCACAAACAAATAATTATTCTTTCCCGATTGTTGGCATTTACAAAAAGCAAACAAAAATTAAATGAATACGCTTCTATTCAGTTGTTTTCTTGTTGATCAGCTTAGTATCTCAAAAAGATAGTCACTAAGAGACTGGATATACTCATCTTAAGTTTTGATAACTGGTAATTGATAATTAATTGATAATTGATATGGATATTTAAGTGAATAAATAAATATGATTTCTGGGAATATTTAAAAATGTATTCTGTAAAGCCTAATTCATAATTTTCTAATAAATCATTGCTCTTTAGCAATATGAAATTAAATTCATTTAATTTGTTGCAATACCAATACAGTTAAAGCCAGCATTTAGTACAAAAATATATTGTACGGCAAGAAAACGATTTGTGAACAAACTGTAAAAAAAAAATGTTTGGTTTTTAAACTCAATGCCTTATAATTTAAATAATAATTTAATGCGAACATAAAAACGATGTTGTATTCATACATAATAATAACGCAATAATAATGTGGTTCTATGTAGTGTCTACTAGGTGAGGAGGTTAGGTTAGTTCGAGTCTAATTAGGAGTCTTGTATGCTGAGCGCTATCAAAACGAATCCCAAGGTCATCATTGCGTCTTCCTGTAAGGTCGAATTAACATGCGGACATATCTCAGAGAGCCGGTCGGACCGGGTACAAAGGTTTTCCACAGTATGCCCTTAAAATAACCAATCTCCTGGCCATGATTGGATTGAAATGTACCAAAGAGATTGCTGCAAAGACAAACAAAAAAATGTGTGTGAATATATAGAATATACCTATAAAATTATTTAGCTGAGTATAAGCTGAATATTTGTAGGAACGTTCAAGCTCTCATATAAACTGATTGTTTAATTTAGCAACTAACTTGCAGCTGGGTGTTTTGCTTACCTCTCCAAGCATTCGCGTCCAAACCACCAGCCACCAGTATGAGCGCGTGCACAGTTTTGGGCATTGTCATCGTTGTCCTGGTCGTAGGTGGTGAATTTCTTGCCGGAATGGTAACGCAGCGAGTCGTCGGCATCGCCCTTGTAGGTGCCAAGCACATATAGATAATACTTCTCGGCCTCGCTGCCAATGCTGAACTGATCATAAACAGCGAAGCGCTGCTCCTTCGTCTTGCTGCCCATTATAATCAGCAGCTCGTGCTCCATGCTGTTCGTCAGGCGATGCAGCTTATCCAGCCCGATGAAGAACTCCGAGTTGAGCGAACCAAAGCCGGTCTTGTACGCATGCCAGTCGCGATTAAATGACTCGCTGCCATCGAAGCGATACGCGATCACTAACCAGCCACCGCCTCTCAAATTCTGATCACAGTTCACAAAGAAGGGCTCCACATTTGGAGCGATTTGGATGCGCACCTGGCCGTGCTTCTGATCGAGACAACTGCGAGGCGTGTCGCTCACATCTAATTGCCGAGGGACAAGGCTAAAATATAAGAGAAATTATTTTGTCTTACATATATTTAAAGCGACTTAGTAAATTATTGAGATATCGGTGATTGAAATCCACGACATAGAATATGCAAGGATTTGTTATAAGTTCATTATAAATCTACCTTTATATTTAGTTGCAACGTAGATACATAGTGAAATGTGAAACTAGGACTTACATGGACGGCTCAATTTGTACTCTAGCTGGCACTTGGCTCTTATACTCATTGATGAGCTGCTGCAGCTCATTCAGATCCTCTCGAAGTGACCGCACCTCGTCGGTCATGTGCTCGACACTAGAATAAAAGAAACACTGATCAATTAGCATAGCTCACATAAACTTCACTTCAATTGCATCCTTAAATGCCACTTACCGCGCCATTAGGCCACCCAGCACAGCCACCGGGCAGCCGCCAGTGCTCTGAAAGGCATTGAGTTGATTAGATTGAGTCCTTTAGAATTATCACACGGAGGAATACTCACATTGTCCACGCGAAGCGGCTCCACTGAGTTCTTCACAATGATGGGAATGGGCTTTTCTGGCAGCGTTGTCGTCGTGCTCAGACAGGCCAATGCCGTTACCAGCGTTTCCAGAGTCATGCTGTCAGTTATCAGCTGTCAGCTGTCCGAATGACACAGCAAACAATCTGTGCGACCAATTCAGATTACAGTGCGTACTCGGGTAATTGTATACAGTTTGTGGATGAGCGGGTGTTTGCTGTGTTTACGCTTACAGCTCGAGTATGCGACTGCGGCGCAATTGACCCTCAGACACTGGCTAACTAACAACTATTTTGTAGGCAAGTTTGCAACTACAACTATAGTATATGTATATGCACAAGTATATCGGCATGTCGGTAACACGACTTCGAATACTTGTTTTGAAATGCATCGGAATCTATTTAGCTGAATTGTAAGCTATTTGACGACCTTTGTCGCTGATCTGTTCTGTGTTCACTGTTAAAACAAGTGCTATTGAGCCGCATTAGCGGGAATCAATAGCCAGGCTCAGTACAGCCGTATATGCGAACAGTAACGCTATGTCGCAAATGCTGCAGTTGGACGCTCTGGTCACAATGTTGGCTTGCCTAACCACAACGCACACCGATCTGGGCGAACAGATGCTGCCAATGGACAATATGGTGAGTCATTGCCAAGGCAAAAACATTCAATTCCATTGCAAAAAAGCTCAAAAATTCATTTAAAAAAAAAAAAACACGAGCTGAATGTGCAAATGCAATTCGCTTTGTTTTATAATAATAATAGCAACCCACTTGCGGTCATAATCTTCATATACTGAAGATTGTATTTGTTGCATAGACAGTTTTAGATACTTATAAAAAGACGTTAATCTGGTTTCGTTATATGTACATATGTAATCGGACTAACCGCAGACATACACGTCGGAGCTATATATATATATGAATATATATATATTCTGTTTTTGTTTTCTTAACTTCGAGTTCAACTAATTTGCCATTTATACATTGATCTATATATTTAAAAACTAAAAAAAAAACATTGATTTTAGTCAGCTATAAAAATATAATAATAATAATAATAATATAAGATAACGATCCACTTAAAAAGAAGTCTTTCACATCTAACCTTTAACAAATTTACAAGCAAGTGTTAATAATAAGAACGATTAATAACATTACAACATACTTGTGTAATAAATATTAATATATATTCTAAGCAATAAACGAGTTTTTGTTATCGTGAAATATACGATACTAATCACGAATAGATGTATATATGTTTTGTGAGTTCGCAAATCCTGGATAAACACGTACAAATATAGACACATCTCTTGTCGTACCCTTCTAAGCGTTTATCCTTGTGTGTAAATATATTTCTGGAGCTACTTCTTCACATGATGCATACATCATACATCTATATACATACATATGTATATATATACATAATAATAATATAATTTTCATACACAGACAACTGGCACCTGTCCGTTATCAGCACTAAGCACTATAACCACACGCATCCAGGCGCTTTCGACAGATGTTGCCAGTGCGAGAGATCAAATTGGCAGCCTGCAGGAGCAGCTGGTAGATCTGCGACGAGCGGGTGCCCCGACCAGCCCGAGTGACAGATTCAGCATCGGGACGCGCATGTAGGTAATCAATCTCACCTTGAGTCAGCTCGAATAAAGCAACACTTCAAACACTTCTTTGCAGTGGTGCAATACCATCTGTCGGCAATGTGGAAGGGGCTGATGATGGAAATTCAGTCGAATCGAGTACGGCGCACAACTGCCTGAAGCAACAGCACGGCGTAGTCCGGATTCGTCTTCAAACCGATATGGAGCCATTCTTTGTGTTCTGTGACCAAAAGACTCATGGCGGAGGCTGGATTGTGGTCGCGAATCGCGTTGATGGTAGCGAAGACTTCAATCGCAAGTGGGCCGACTATAAGATCGGATTTGGCCCGTTAACAAAGGACTTTTTTATTGGCCTGGAGAGGCTGTACAAAATCTGCACCAATGAGGATTACGAGCTGCTCGTTGAGATGGAGAATCGCAAACGGGAACAGAGATATGCGCTCTATGATCATTTCGGCATTGGCAGTGAGTCCGAACAGTATCGTCTCAATGTGCTGGGTAAATATCAGGGCGACGCTACCGATGCACTGCGTGAGCATGCGGGCAAGAAGTTCAGCACTCAAGACAAGGACAACGACGAGAGCGATGACAACTGCGCTGTAGCCCAATCGGCAGCCTTCTGGTATGGCAGCGTCTGCACTCTCAGGTGAGTCCATTCACATTTTGTATAATGCCCCATTCCCCCTTGTATACATCCATTTAATTGGCAGTAATCCGTTTGGAATCTATCAGCACCTACTGGAAAGGAATGTGGATGGTTTTAAGGGCATCCTGTGGAAAGGTTTCCTCAGTGGCCCCAAGGGCTCTATGAAGCTAATGCGCTTCCTAGTACGTCCACGCACTAGCGCCAGATAATTATATTCCCTATTAAGTATATGCACAAACACAACATAAATACAAATATAAATACATATATTTTTTAATACAAAAAATTACAAGAAAAATCCCATAACCTAATGATAAATAAATCACAAACCAAAATTAGAAATACTATGGTATAAATGCATTACCCAGCCCTAAGACTCTAATCACTCATTTGCAAACAGTAATTAAGTGATTATATTCTAATTACTAAATGAATGTTAATTCTGACCTTTGATTTTAAAAATTAATAGGATATAAAGTCAGATACAAAAATATTTAAAGCATACATTGCACAATCTTTGAAGATATTTACAGACATCACTATATCGATTTGTCTGCTGATATTGAACAGTAAGAGAATGTAATTATTATTCCTGGCTATTAATTATCGCCACGAAACCTTTCAATCATATTTGTTTATGGGTATAACTTTAAGTTTTATTATATATATGCATTCCATGCCAACAGTTTCCATTCTAAACTTCATTTAGTCTGTCTCCTCCATCGTTGGCTGATTTCGTTGGACGACTGGTCGTTGTGGTTGTGGTTGTGGGATCCTCATAGCCCTTGACTACCAGAGCGTCGCCAAACACTGGCTTGAAGAATAGAATAAAGCGGGAGTAACGACGTGCGGAGTTCTTGGCGGGAAACAGAAAAAAAAAACACTAAAGCATTAAAACTTGTATATATACAGTGTCTCAGACCTTATTTCGACCAGAATGTTTAAATGCCAGATTGTTTCATGTTATATCACGTTTGAAAAAGAAACTCTAGTTTTTACTAAAATATTAATTAATTAATTAAAATAGTATGATATCCTTTAGCCTTATTAACTTCCCTTAACCTATTATTCATGGAAGATACCAGCTTCCGGGTAGTTTCTGGGCTGATTTTGCTGCACTCATCCAGCAGGGCATTCCGTTGTTCAATGGTAGTCCGTTTGCCCATAGTCCTTATTGGCTGGTTGCCTCCGAGATACAGGATATAACTAAACTGATTACGATGGATTGGTCTATTTATACCGAAAATATTCAACATGACGTAAAAAATCCGGGTTTTATGGCACCCAGGTGTCCATAATGCCACTGTTCGAAATAAGATTTGACCATAAATTAAGGTACTTTTTTACATAACCCGACCATCGGTCTTTTTATAATTAGTTTATGGCAGGCAATTAAAATTTTTGCTAGACACTGGTCGAAATAAGGTCTGAGACACTGTATATGTATTTGTATAAAACTGCTCTGTTAAACTTGCATAGATCTCTTGTGAAAAGCTTTCGTTCGAGCTTTAAAGTTTGAGAAGCTCGCTAATTAAGATTCACCACAGTTTTATATTTTATATTGGATATCTGAATGTTTCTTGAATATCACTTACCATTATAAGGCGGGAAAGAGCTTGGGAGGTTTGGGTGATCGTGCTGAATGATTTGGAGAACAATTCGTCGGGCAGCTCGAATGAAACGTTTTTGCGATCCAGTTCAGCGGCGTCGCTCGGATCATTACCACCGGCGCGTGCCCGTCGCTTGGTCTGATCGAGTAAGGGGCAGAGACAGACATACATATGAACGTAATGAAAAAGAAAGAGTAGAGGATTGTGAGTAAGCTGGCATATCATAGGTAGCATTCTGTCTATACTACACATAGGCACATATATATATATATATATATATATATACATATATATTCAACATGAGGAACACAGGCCCAAGGCCAACACAGATCGCAGAGTCGCATTGAAAAATCGGGTTTTGGTTTCGGTTTCGTTTTTTTTTTTTTTGATTTTTTTTTTGTTTTTAATGTTTTGTAGATACATTTGTAAAAATTCATTTGTTTTATTAATGGTTATTTAGCCGTAAGTTACATAGTACATATATGCGCCAATATTTACAAACATGAATACAATGGGTAGCATAAAATTTAACTTATCTATTACCCTGACGACAAGCAAACTGAAAGTGTTTAACGGAATTGTAACTTAAGTCTAAGCTACAACAACAACAAAAAAAAAAAAATCATACAGAATTGAAATGTCAATGAAAGCGTGCGAGCATCAGAGGGTAACATAGGAAAGTTCACTCCTCTCTCAAGAGTGTGTGTTTCATGTGTGTGTGTGTGTGTGTGTGTGTGTGTGTGTGTGTGTGTGTGTGTGTGTGTGTGTGTGTGTGTGTGTGTGTGTGTATGTGTGTGTATGTATGTGTGTGTATGTATGTGTGTGTGTGTGATGTACATAAATTATAAGACCACATTTAAAGAACAGACCAACGAACGATTTAGGTCCAGGCCTAAACAATCAGCCAGTTGGCCAATTAGTCAGTCATCGAGTCGATTTAATAGCCCGCCTCATCCGAATCGGGGGCAGGGCTTGTGGCGCCTGCAATGCCATTTACACCACCGGACGAGCCCTGCAATATGGGTCCCGAGAAGCCCAAGAACTTGGATACGACATTGCCAAGGCCAGCATTCGGATTCCCATTGCCCGACGACGAGCCACTGAAGGCGGTTATGGTGGTCAAGACGCCAGTTGTCAGGTCATTGGCAATGTTGCCAATCGAGCGGATCTTCGGTGAGACGACGGCAGTGATTAGAGTCTGGAAGTCCTTAATGGGCACAGGGTTCTTAATGTCCCACTGCTTATTCTTCTCAATATTGGAGCGATCCAGCTGCTCAATCACGCGTGTCTTTGTATCCAGAAAGTTGTCGATCTTCTGCAATGGGACATGCACACAGGTGTGCATATGTTGGTGCGGTCGTTAATCGTAATTGAATGGTTGCTGAATCTGATTCGAAATACTTACGCCAAAGACAAATCCGAGTACGGCATTTTTCGCCTCAAATGTCGCTTCGGGCAGTTTTCTTTTGTTGCGCTCAAGCTCGGCGCCAAACACCTCCTAGAATTGGAGTAACGAGAGAAAAGAGAACACAAAAGAGATTGGCATGGTGACATTGGAATCGCGTGACTTGCCAAATTGCTGGCTATACAATTGCTGCTGTCACATAATTGCAGCAGCTTCAACAGCAGCAGCAGCAGCAGCAGTTTCTGATGCAGCTCACGTTGTGGCATGCTGTCTTAATGAGTGGCAATCAATTGCGCACATTTCTTGCCCGGGCCAAATTGCCTTTAAGTTTAATGTGTTGATGGTAATAATAAGAATACAAATTTATGTACATATGTTTGCTTGTCCACTTAGAGAAAATATCCTAGTTGTAGACATAATTTCTAAATGCACTAAGCAAATGAATGCAAACGCTTGACCCTAATCATTTCAGAAATTCTTGATATTCTTAAGATATATATTATGTTTTCTTACTTTTCATATACTCCAATATATTTTGAAAATGTGAAATATTAAAAAAAACCTTGGAAAACGAAATATATTTCTAATAACTAATAGTTATGTAGAAAAGAAAGCATTATTTCAATTTTAATTCCGAATAAAAGGGAAGAAAATATAATGGACTTAAGAATGTAATTTATGCATTTTAAAAAATCTTAATGCAATTTAAAAATGAAAGCCTTGGTGCTTAGACAGGCACAAACTATATTTTAGGGATAGTTTTTTTTTCCGAGTGTATGATTGGTGTAAATAAAATGACTTGAAGGTCGAACTTCGAGGCTGGTTAGACTTGACCCAATTTCGAGTCAGTCGTTGCAAGAAAACCAATCGAACTACATAAATGTGTGATTATAAATAAATACATGCACACACACGCACACACAAAACTACTTATGTCTATTCTAAAAGACACAGATACTTGAGCCAACAAGGCGACAATTCGGCATTCGGCATTCGGCATTCGGCAATTCGAGATACTTTTGCTTGTCCACGTTTAAAATTCACATCGTCATTGCCAACAAAAACAAAACACTCGATATGTATGCATTTCTCGAATGTGGCCCCAGTCGCGGCTCAAATTTACTAATTTCTAAACAAAACGCATTTGCAAAGCGCTCTATCTTTTTGTAGTTGCTTATTTGTTTCTTGCTGTTGCCGTATGGTTAATTTACAGTGCCTCCGGTAATTAAACGACCTTTTTACGATGATTTCCTTTGACTGCCAAGCTTAATCGATTTACTATTTAACTTAAATAAATCATTTGATAAGTGGGAAATCGAGCTTACACTTATACATTAAGACTATTTGGAAAATCTCTTCTTTGCCTTGTAACGAAGCATTTGGCCAATTTGATTTAACTCATTTTATGAATGCAATATTGTAATATATATCGCATATCTATCTACGATGAAAAATTTGCTTGAATTCAATTCTCTTAACACTTGATTTATATTTTAAAAAAACAATGGCATATCAATGACAAATAGAAAGTGAAAAAAAAAATGCCATAGTTGTCAATCAGGTTACAAACAGATGAAAGATTGATTTTTGGATTAGATAACATTCCATTAGGTAGACAGCAATAATTTTGCTAGACACCAAAACAACAGTTCACACAGTGCTGCAAATTAATTATAAACGAAAAAATTAAAGAACAGCTATCTGAGGCACGTCGAAGATTGCTTACTCTTGCCTAACGGAGTCCCCCATACTCGTCCCATACAAATTTTAATATTTCATTTAAAAACCCAACCGATTGATGCCATCGGACCGTTTTTGATTATTTTTTTTTTTTTTTGCTTGCCAAAATGTGAGAAATATTATGAAATGAGCAACTGGTATATATATATATATACTTTTTATGGGATCGGAGACGTCTCCTTCAATGCGTTACACATATCACATCAATAAAATGCAAGGGTATTTCACAGATAAAAAGCAAAAGCAGATAAGCAAAAAAAGAAAAGAAAATACCCTGATGGGCGCTACTCCGATTTGTGGCGTCATCAGCTCACTCGCAACCCGTCGCAATGCCATCACAACTTGGTTCGTTATCCACGCCCGCTGCTCGTCGCCTGTTATTCGATTTTGAAATGTTAGCGTAGGTCCGTAATAAGTTTTACCATATACACATCCACATACACATATGCACATATGTGTGTGTGTGTGTGTGTGTGTGTGGATGTGTGTGTGGATGTGCGTCACTTGGTTAAGCGTTTGATTTCGCCCCCAAGGTCACAAACACTGTTGAAACGCTGGATGGATTTGTAATTGGATTATGCATTCGTATGCAACTCTGCGTGGATCAGATTGAAACGGATCGAGACGGATTGAATTCGATTGGGTCAATAATACTGTACGGAATTGCGGAAAAAACTGCAGCAGCAACGTCAGTCGACCACAAAATTAGCAAGTGCTCAAATTCAGCTTACACAACAACAACAGCCAAAACACCAGCAACAACGTTAACAAAATACGAAGAAAAAAAAAAAAAATGCAATAAAGGTGCTGCCAGGCAGTTGGCAAGTGACTTTTACGCCTCAGTAGCAACTGCAACAACAACAAAAACAACAACAACAACAAAAACAACAATAACAACACCAACAACAGCAGCAGCTGCAGCTAGCGGGGCAAAGGAGCTTACAACAAGTTTGTGCCTCTCATGACACAATGGGCGCGTTGTCAGTCCCTGAGTCTGAGTTGGATGCAATTTGCTTCCTAGTTACTGTTACTACTACAATTTGCTAAGCGCTGTGACTGCTGCTTGTTGGTTTGTTGGCTTGCTGATCGTTGATTGTTGATTGTTGATTCGTTGATTCGTTGTTGGCTACTTGGTTACATTACCTCTGCATTGATGGGGTTCAACTCGGCTGGCTCGCTGCTGTCCTGGAGCGTAAGCGTTGACTCCGCTGGTGCCGATATCGTCAGTTGTGTGATTGCCAAGAGCAGCAGCATCAGTGCCATCATGCATCCCATTGTGAACTGCATTTTTGGTTGGGTTTTGGGATTTCTGTTGTCCTGCTGCTTCGATCTCAGATCTAATGCAGTTTGCAAAACGAAAACAATAGAAAGAAAGAAAGAGAGAAGCGAAATCAGTTTTGATATTTTCAGGCGTGTCAAACACACACGGCGCATGCGCAATGTCGTTTGCGACCTTCGGACAATGGGTATGCCCAAAAACAACACTCTCAACGGGCACGCACCAAACTGAATTGTTGTTGTATCAAATGGTATACAATTACACACAACAGCAGCAACACACAACTAGCAACTAGCAACTAGCAAGTAAGTACCACAACACAAGCAAAAACTTTTAAAGCAGCTGCCGCAGATATGCGATACTAGCACGTTCACTAACTTTAAGCAAATGACTGCAGACGAAAGTTACTTCAATGATTTAGCAGTGGCCAAAAAATCGGTTACACAGCCAAAGCGCCAAAGCGCAGTCGTCGGAGCTTTTGCAGTCGACGTCGGCGTAGCGCATGGCGCTCGTTTGGCCAACAATCAAAAAACCAACAAAAAAAAAAAAAAACAAAAAGTAAAACAAAAACAAACAAACAAAATTATGTATGTATGCATGCATATGTATACAGAGATATAGATGCGTGTGCATGTGTGTGTGTGTATACGTACGTACCACAATACAAAATGGAAGACTGACAAAACCGAATTGAATTTTATTACGCGCGCGCGCGCTCGCTTATAGGCGTCAATGGCTCAGCAGTAACAGCAACAACAACAGCAGCAACAACAGCAGCAACAACAGCAACAACGGTAACGGCAACACCAGCGATATCAGTATGCAAGGCGGCGTCAGCGTTGACGTCGACGTTGACGCTACCGTTGATCGTTGACGCCAACGCTGGCAGCGCATTGAAGCTGTGAACACGTTTTGAGCGCAAATTTGAACAAAAGCGCTCAATAAAGTGCAAAAGTTGCAAACAACAACAACGACTACGACAGCAGCAGCAGCAGCAGCAACAGCAGTAACAGCAGCAGCAACAGCAGCAACAGCAGCAGCAGCAGCAACTTTTAAAGGCTCTCAAAAACCTCTTAGCGTGTTGTTGTACTATAGTAGTTGTAATTATTTGGTGCTTGTGTTTTTGCAATGCTCTTTTAATTTGTACTTTTGGTTTTCAATTAAAACACAAGTTGGTCATATGCACGAGCAGTACTTGTGTATACAACATGCATTACGTATGCGCAATAGTTTATTTAATGCCATTCTTTTGCTCAGCCTGCCCAATGATCGTTTTAGATTGCTACCTATCAACTTATATATATATATAAATATGAAATTATGTATATATATATATATATATATATATATGTGTATATTTTCGCAAATACAAGCAGACTAGACACTCTTGGACATTCTAAAATTACGAAATATTACTCGATTCAACGTAGCACTTCTATATAGATGTAAACTTTTCATTTACTAAGTCTGTATTCAACTCAAGAAGCGCTTCTCCCTATCCGAACTTATGCATATAATTACACATTTGTTGTTGTCTATTGTTTAGAAAATTTGGACTTTGGATTGGAATAATTCGAAAGCTAGAATCATGTCTGGAACAAAAACGCTAGAAATCGCGGAAAATTGATTTATTTTTAGTTACAAAGCTGCTGATACTAATAATTGGCATACAACTTATCTACCCCTCCGCCCCTATTCCACGCAATTATCCCATTTTTTTTTTTTTTTGATTTCATAAAGTAATTAACTAAATATTCTGTACAAATCTTTGCCACTACAAATGAGTTTGGCTGATTCTAATGATTTTCTAACAGTTCTACATTTTCACGGTTCTCAATTGAAGGTAAGTAGCACAGAGTATACAAATGATATCTGAAGTAAATTGCGTCTGTTAATTGCCGCCAGGTGAGCTGAACAGAAAGCAGGTCAACAAATTTTAAAAATTTTAATAACCAAATTGCAAATAATGCCTGACAAACACGATAGAATATGTAATCTGATGATCTATGGCCTAACTAGATAATTTGTTAAATTAAGTAACTTGTGACTGGCACTCGAACTTCCAAGCAATTATCAGCCAAATTACAAAATCACAAAATAGCTAATCACTGCCGAAGAATGATTCTGAGAATACAAGTCAGTTCAGTTGTTCAATTACATTACACTGACTGGTTCCGACCATCTTGTTTATATTCCTTTAAAATATTTAAGTGAGTGATTCCAAATGACAACTAATACCCAAACACAAATTTCCCAACATAAATGTGCATATTTTTGAAGCTCACAGATTTAACAGCAAGCAATGACCAATTGTATGACTTGAAAATACCCTAAAACCAGCTGGGTTTTATCAGTAGGACAACTCTAGTTAAAAATAAAATTAAAGCGCTTCATTTAAGACGCTTACGGGCTTGCAAACAGATACATCAAGTCTCCAACTATCGATAGTTTTAATATAAAAAAAAATAATCTATGATTAAATAAATGAATATATACATATGTTCCAATAAGTGTGCATATATAAAACAAGATAGACGACAGACCGCAGCAACGCGCATTGGAAGACGTAATGCAAGGGAAAAGGCACACAAACCTGTCATCGCTTGTGGGTCGTAAGGTTAAACCAGTGGTTGACAGAGTAACCCTCAGAGGTTAATTCACAATGGAACGCATTTCAATGTCAGGTGTCGCAGAGCCAGTGCAACCTGTGCTGGCTGCTGTATCCTATGATTGGATCTGGGCTGGGTTTGCCTTTTACTTTTGGCCTGCTTCGCCATGGCTTAATTAACTTTCAGTTTTTGCAACCTTAACGACAGCTTTAAGGCCACTGAATATTAAAGGCATACTTAAATTCAATGGGATGCATGCCAAAAACTCTTGAAAGCTGCAAATGGGAAACGTGAACCTAGTTGAAATCCTAGAAGATCTCTGCAAACTGACTTCAGCTTGCCTTGAGCACATTTTACACATTTACATTTATGTGAATATTCAAGAACAATTTCATACCCTGTATGAGTTTAAAAAGTTCAGACATATCAAACAAACGCAATATGTCGATGTGATATGTAAAGATAACTCTATTCCATTGGCGATTTAGACTAACCAATATAAACTTCTGCTACTAAAGTGAATAATTAAAAAATTATGGATAGAGGAAAACCCGAATGCCTTGTCGGGGAATTAGTTAATGTGTTTTGTGCCAAAACATTGGCAAATTGACTATGAAAATTCAATTGCTGTCACTCAGGCGCCTCAATTGCTAAAGTATAGCCCATAATAGCATGCAACGCCAGTTAGTGTTGCGTTGGCCAATCTGTCGTTGCTGTTGTTGCTGTTATTTAGTTTTTAATGTTTGCCACTGGGTGTCTGGCCACCACCAGTGGCAGGTTTGTAAACTGACATGCAAATGGGCCCTGGCACGGGCTCGACAATGTCTGTGCTTTTTTTTATTTATATGTAGCCATATTAAACTAATCTGCTCACTTGTCATACATACTTGTATTTGACATGGCCAAGACCCCAACGACGCGACTTCGCGTCGCTCAGCATTTTTAACTGCCACAACGGCGGAACGTTATGTTAACGCTTAACTACACAGCCCCCTCCGCTCCACGAGAGCGACTCTGTCAAAAACATATAAAGCATAATTGCGAGGCGACTTATATGTTTAGCGTCAGTGTTTTTCGCGTCCTTGTCAACTTCGTTGACCTGGCTAAAATAGATCGCAATGCGTGCGCTCTCCCATTGCGTAAATGTCAATTGGTCGACGGGTCGACTGGGTCACAATTTATATACATATTTCTATGGGCAACATCAAAAATATATAGTTGCATGTATCTGGCCATCAGTTATGCGCGCTTGTATAGGGGCCCAGTAATGGCGCCTCAAATGTGTAATATCTGCAACATGTTCTCCACTCGCTAGGCTGTCAGTTGTTACAACTATAATTTTGCGTTGCTCAATATGCAGCAGTTGTTGTTGATGCTGTTGACGTTCACAATGATTCGTCATTATGCATTATTCAGTTGTTTACTAATGTCACATGCTCTCAAGTTCTTTAATGCATTGCGATACGCGAAAGACTCGTACTTTTGGACAGATCAGGGCGCCCGCAGTGCACATGGATAATGACTATCTAAAAAAAAAAAAAACAAGTCCATTAACTAGCGAATGGCCCAGGGCGAACGTTAGCCACATTTACCAGCATGACCGGCCAAGACCTCAGATTACTCTTGCGCCGACTGGCAGTGCTTGTGGCACAATTTAAATTGTCAGCATATCTAATATCAAACATTAAGATCAGTGCTCGGAAATATTGGTATTATACTTTTAAATACCTTACCTCTGGAAAGCATAGCAAAATTGAAACTATATAGAAATAGTAAGAATCCAAATATCAACGAGGTAAAATTGGGCAAACAGACCGGCGTCTACTCTAATTTTGAATATATTTACGCTAATCGAAAATTATACTCGATTGGAAATCAAATCAATATAACAATATACATATTGATAGAAAATCAAGTTCGATGTAAGAGCAATCGAATGAGATTTTGATCTTGTGGCCTCATCATAGAACGTTAATGATAATATATTCAACTAATTTCGAATGGAAATATATCAAGCACACTCCAAGCAACTAGTAAGACAAAGATTTCCAATATCCACAAAAATGACGACTAATAAACCCAATCTAAAGACTATTCCTGCCACATGCATGGCCTCAACTTGGTTACAACAATTATTTATGAGTTTTTGTTAGCTGTTTGACCGCGGTAAAGTTCTTCAACATAGATACATATGTATACATAAATATATATATGCACTTGCTCCCAATTTTCGTTTCGAATTTAATTAATATGGGCGGGCTGACAATAACCATTTGGACATATCCCAGAACTTGTTCTTCTAGATTCAAGATTATTAATTGATGTATTTTACTCAATGCAAAGGTTAATTCTCACTAGTTGTGGCTGCTGCATGCTGAATTCTCAATGGTGATTATTTAGTAAGCTCAAATCCCAATAATTACAAAAAGTAAGCAAAACAGCTTATAAAATATTTATATATATATATATATATATATATATATATATATAGTGGATGTGTGTACATAAGCTATTTGCCTCGGGTTGCAAGCTGCAGTTAAGCGGTTCGTGTTAGCCTTGCTTAGATAATTCTGTGTAAGTCACTAAGCACTAACTGTTTGAAGGTTGTCTTGAGACAACATACAGGCTTACTTGTTATTGCTAACAAATATAATAAATAGTATATAGTTTACTAAATGTCTTACAAACATTTTTAATTGACCCAATAAATAACACAAAAACGAAAAAAAATAAAAATAAATAAAAACAAACAAAATATACTCTAATTGAGCGTGATCTAAATACACAAATTTGCATAGAGTGTAATCACATAAAATTCACATTTTGCACAAGCATTGCTAGTTTAATATACATATTTACATATATGTATTAAAACATCTTTGTTTGTCTTAGCTGTTTGAGTATGTGCAAAAACACATTCCGAAAATATGATGGCAAATATCTATTTCGCTATTGATACAGATACAGAATATTTGTCTATAGATAAATGTCTTCTTCTGTCTGTCACGATTTCATAATGCTATAGGGTATAATAATCTAACGTTAAATATTTTTTAATAAAATCTATTTACATAATAGAAAAGCAAAACAAAACCAATAAATATCTGATGAATGCGTATGTGGAAAAACAAAACCTTAAAGGCATTGTTTTATTGCCAATTTTATAAGTTCGCAGTTACTCAAACATTTATTTACATAATCAATTTCGGGCCATAGGAAAAAAACGGCTTGGGAAAAGAAATAAAGAGTATTCATTACGAAAATAAAGGCATCAAATGTGTTAAAACGGTCAATAAACTTATTGACCGACTTATGCAGATGCATATACACCATCACTAGCAGACACTTACCAATATGACAGACAAGTTGTTTATATGCAAGTGTGTGTGTGTGTGTGTGTGTGTATGTGTGTACACAACGCCCCCTCGCTGGTTTGCCTTCAACGCGGGCAGCTTGTGCTCCACTTTCATGGCATTTACTTTCGCTTTTTAAATACAGATACACTGATATATATGTGTGTGTGTGCGTGCGTGTAAGTGTGTGTGTCAGTGAGTACTCATCGCCTCAGCATGAGTCTTTGTTGTTCAAATTGTGTCGACGGCTTCTGCTGCTGTGTTGGCCTGAGGTTTATCTTGATTTGAGCTATCGCAATCGAGCCAAGTTGATTCGACAAGCGAGCCAAACGCACAGTTTCTCAACGACCTTGAGACTGTTACCGGTTTCTTTAGGCCAACCGCAACGTATTGCCTTAACATGCATATGTGTATTTGTCTGCGCCCAAGCTGTGACTATCTTTGCCAGCTTTGACTTGTGATCGTGCTCATCTTCTTCACATTGGCCTTGCATCGGCTTAATATAATTTGAACACGACATTCGCATTCGAGATCATAAATATTTTTGAAACTAGATCCTAGATATACATATGTATATATTTACAGGCACAGCTAACAGATATTACACAGACCAGTCCGAGGCAATGGATTAACTTTGAATTTCACATGATTACGTATTTTCCACACCCAATAGGAGAAAACAGACTCTTTACTTTAACGGAAGGTAAACAATATAAGTATGAATTAATGTTGCCTTGTTTCTTTAACTACAAGAATTGGTAACGGAAACAAAAACCTATTATATACCCAGTAGGGTGCCAATTGTCTTATTAATTATTAATTTATTCAAAATAATCATTTATTACATATGTATTTGCTTGAAACCGATCTCTTTGGGGTGGAAAATGTGTGCGAAAGGTAGTTGGAAGCTTTGTATACAAATATATTTAATACATTAAAAAAGTCTACTCCAATAACCAATAATGGGTTGATAAAAGCGACAATAACAATTATAAGTTATATGCAGTTGATGAATAAAATTTATTCTCACAAAGAAAAAAATAATAATTTCAAGAGCTTGACTTAATAACGGCATACTAATTTTCAATTGTGGAATTTTATATGTTCCTTAAAAAAATTAAAATTAAATTGTATTATGATAGTATAACTTAATAGGCAATAATTTAGCTTTTCTGTAGAACAAATTTAACTGAGAATATATTCTCTTTATGGTTAAGACTTTGTGTAATTAATTTAGAGTTTTTGGTAAGCAACTACTACTATTAATAAAAATCATTTAATACTATCTAGTCATATCAACGAAATTCAAGTTTTTCAATGTCAGAGATAACATTTTCAGACTTCTATTTATGAGCAAATTCAAATTTCATTTGTAAATTAATTATATTAATACAAAATATATTGTTGTATCTGCACATTACAAGGTTAGTTAAAATTACAAAAATATAATTAAAATATTTTGTATTTAAGTTTAAGTGCATTAATCTTCTACTCATGTGCATATATAAATACAGCTGCATATATATGTATATATATACAACTACATATATATATATATATATATATATATATATATATATATAAATATATATATAAATATACTTCTGCAAATGAAAGTCTTGACTCTTTGTTTGCATTCGGTGTTGACTTGGACCAAATGAATTTCGATTTCGGTGTTTCAACAACTGCATGAGTTATTAATAAAAGTATGCTAATCAGAGCCGTTAGCCCGCATGCACGCACTATCGCTAATACTACACATTGTATAATTAATATATGACATATGTATGTGTGTGTGTGTACATGTATTTCTCAAAGCGTTTGCTTCGTGTTGCAATGCGAAGAAAGCGTCATTCACTTGACTATGTGTTGTTGTTGCCACTGTTATTGCTGTTGTTGTTGTAGTTGCTGTTGTTGCGCTTGCTGTCAATGCAAACTTTGCTTACAACTACAAACTGGCCTATTAACAAAGCTTAACCGTTTAGCAAGTTCGTTGCCTAAGTCATTTGTTTTGGCACATGTGTGTTGAGGATTTTGATTTGGATGCTTTTGCACTCATTCGATTTTGGTTTTTCACGAATATACATATTAAAGTATGCAGATAACTCACCAAATGTGTAAATATTTTTAAGTTTCACAAAAGCACATCAAAAAAAAAAAACAAATAATTTGTAAAAAGCTCACACTAAGATTTGCCTTTAAGTATGAAGAATTTGAACGGCAAGGCACAACAAAAACAAAAGGAAAATAAAAACACCGTTCATCAACACTGACGAACATACGAAATAAATAACACCACCCGGCTGTCCCGGAATGTCACTTGGTCTTGTGAAAGATTCACGCATAACTGAAACAGCTTCGAGCGCAATACACAACTCACAGAAAACCGAGACTCAGAAATAAATGTGCGAGAGCCACAATGTAAAAGTTAAAAGTAAGAGTTAAAAGTTAAGTAAAAAGCATGTTCATATAGTACCCCCAATCGCCGTTCGCATGTAACTTGTACTGAATAGAAAGTGACAAAATATGCGCTTCGTTGACCAAAGTGGTAGTTGTGTGTATGTGTGTGTGTGTGTGTGTGTGTGTGTAAGGTAATTGCGAATACCGAAGGGGAAATAGTGACAGCCAATGGCGACAATCAAATCAAAGCATGCAAAACGTTAACGATGACGTCAACAATTCAATTGCGTCACGACCAGCTAATATCAGCCACTCCGTACAACTGATTTTTTGAGGTTTTTGGGCGTGAATCGTGCTAAATTTGACCCAACACCAAAATGAGAAAATAAATCTGAAAACACGGCAGATAGATTAGATAAAATCTATGTTCTTCAATTAAGGAAAAATTGCTAATAGTCTAAATGATTGCACTCAAGAATACGTTACTATCTATACTCTGTTCGTAACGAGAAAAGAGTATGATGTGACAGTCTTAAATCCTACGGTTCATTGGTGCCAAAAAACATATTTAAAAAAGAAAAAAACGGAAAATTAACTACTTCTGGTTTGCAATTGTGACTCTAAGCCAGTGTGAGTCTCAAACTGTACTAAGCAACGTACGTAATGCCCACATTTCAAATCGCACGCGCCCTATCTGATCTTTGACTTGACTTTTCCGTCATTTACTTTAATTACAACATTCCATCGGCTGCTTCCTACAGTGAAGTGAATTTCACTTGAGCGTAACCAGCTCTTTGCCCAACACTGCTTTTTGGAGAGAATACTTTAGATATGGGGTCTATAGGCTGGCGTCTTGCATCACTTGCATTGTTCAGTCAGCCAGGCCAAGCGCCTAGCTTGGACCCTTTACGGCTTTCACACAATCCAGACCAAATAAGAGTGAGTCAAGCCACATTACGACATCGGTGTTTTACGCTTTCTTAGCCGCTCAAGTGAGCGATGCGAATAGTTTGCGTATTCCCTCTTGTTGTGGCTATCTTAATTTATTACAACGCCAAGCTTAAATATAGAAAAACTAACTGTTTATTGCTTATAAGCTAATCACAAAAACAAAAAAAAAATATAAAAAAAAAATGGGAAATTATGATTTGAATGCGTTTAATGGACGGCTGGCTTCATATGATGGCTGCTGCTCGAGAACAGTCCAGTAGAGGCGTGCGAGGCCCCGCCTGAGGCGCCCAGCGATGCATTTAGTAACAGACCCAAGGCGCTGCTCACCAGATGCGAGGCAATCTGCTTAACAAATCCGCCCGAATCGAAGCCGCCGCCAGCCGATTCTTTTTTCTTTTTTTCGGCGCTCCCATGACGCTCCTCGGATACCTCGACGGGCCGGAACTTAGACTCAAGGAAACCGCTGAGGAAATTCTTTGTGAAAGTCAATGGCTGTGGCAGACCTTCCTCCTCCGGATCCTGTAAATGCAAGTAAGTTGCAGCTTTAATTTGTGTTATTGGACGCGTAAAACAGGGTTAGTAGAACAGTCAGTAATTAAAGGATGAGTAAGTCAAAATATAATATATAATAAGTGTAAGTACTGCACTCAATGCGGCCAACACGGTGCCCACAAAGTTGCCCACAAATAGTCCATTGTTGATCTGCAATCGATGGGGAAATATTGAGGTATATTTGTGAATTGATTCGTTAACTGGTTGGTCTTCAACGTACCGCTCCACCACCGCCAGAGAGGCCATCAAAAGCTGTGCCCACATACTGACCCAGCACAACGCCAAAGTTCTTGTTGCCCGAGAGCAGGCCCGATATCAGCGATGTGCCTGTGCTGATCAGTGCCTCGACATCCAGGCCACCAGGCTGACAAAATAGAATGATTATATATTTGTAAGAGACTTTTTTTACTGCACTCGATTAACAACTTACGCCGAAGAGCGTCGATATCACACCAGTGAGTGCTCCAATCAATGCACCCACATCCGAGCCACCCTCGCCCTGCAGGAGAGTACAATTAGTTATTCTCTCTCTCTCCCTCTCGCTCTCTCTCTCTCTGTTTCTCGCTTTCTCTGTTACTCACGCCACTTAAACTTCCAATGATGCCAACAAGACCACCGCCATTGCCGCCATTGCCACCACTGCCCTCATCGCCAAAGCTATCGCCACCGATCTCCGTGGATTGGTCTTCGTCCTCCTGCTTGGCATTGGTTATCGTTGTTGTTTTAACTGTAACATTTTGCGACTTCATAGGCGCGATAATGTGGAATTATTCAACTCTTTTTTATTCGAATCGATCATTTGTCTTTTAAATTATATTTATGGTTTTTGTTTTTACCGCTTACGAGACCTTTTGAGCATTTTGATACATGTCTACTTTATTCTATTTAACTTGTAAGCAAACAAATACTGTATGCCACTAAAGTCAAATGTAATCTGCTCTACGAAGGTCCAAAACCTGTACTTACTTACAGACATATGTTGATTTAAAATAACTTTTGGAAAGTTAAATTAAATTCTCAAATTTCAATTAACTCAGCTCTTTTGCATTCCGGCTTTTGTTTCAGACATATTTTCATAAAGAGCCTATTATATAATAACATCTGCGTAATATTTGATTTAAAATTTGAACTTGTTTATGGTTTTTATACACACTTACGTACTGAGTTTTGGGTTAGTCACATTAAAGTAAGTATTATTTAAAGTCAACTACTCACAGCATTGTCCAGCTCATCGAGTTCGTCATTTGCTGGAGTTTGCCTTTTGCTTCCGGCGTTTTTCTCATACTGTTGTATAACCAGATTTTCTCGGAAATCATCCTGCATATTCAATTGATTAGCCTTGGATCAGACATAGTTCAACACTTCAATCCTTTGTAATCGTTTCCACCAACTGTTTACTCACCTCCGACAATATAGATTTGATGACGCGCATTTCGTCGGGCTCTTGTTTCTCTGCAGGATCTGGCTTTGGCTCTGGCTCTTGGTGTGCTGGCCGTTGATCTTGCTCTAGCTCATTGGCTGATCGCTTGTACAGTATCTTGTGACTGGCCTTGGCAAGCGGTCCATCCACAGTGGCGTATTTGACAAGATGGTCCAGGGCTCTCTCAATTTTCGCATCCAATTGGCTTTTCATTTGTGGCACCTGCTGCATAATGCTGAGTCTGAGCTGTCCCAGCCGTTCAGGCACACTCTCAGGCTGCTCTTCAGATTGCTGAAGATCAAGGCTCTGCTGCTGCTGCTGCTGCTGCTGCAGCTGTTTTTGCTGTTGCTGCCTGTGGAGGTCCTTGAGTACTTGCCGGAACTGCTGTTCATTCTTGTCACTGCTCAGCACTTCCATGGCACTACTCAAAATGCTGAGAGAGCGCTGATCGCGTGCCATTTGCTGTTCAATTGCATCAATCTTGGGCAATATCCTCGCGTCGTGCTGCTGAATGCTTGCAGACTGCTGAAGCAACTCCTTGATTGCCTGCACCAGATGCTGCTCCATTTGCTCCTCAGCCTGCCGGGCACCGTTAAGCAATCCCAAGCCAGTCAGAGCACGCAACTCCTGGGGCGGCAAACTGCGCTCCAGCCGGCGATAGGCACCGATGGCACGCAGATACTGTGACTGCAATTTCACTCCACTGGGCCGGGCACTGGTGCTACCGCAGGAGCAGGCGCAGATTAACAGTCCCAGCAGCAGCACCGCCTGTGGCCGCCCTGTGTTGCTGATCATGATTTGGTCAGTGTACTAAAACTGCGCCCAGGAGTACAGTTCACTTTATATATCAATCAAATGTCGCATTGCCATTCAATCAAATCACATATCTTACGATTCGATTCAATCCAATTCCAACGTTGGAAATAGTTTGTTTTCCGCTTAGTCGCGTGTGGGCGTATCACTGCCGCCCCCTTGGCTCCGTTGGCCCTCGGTTCAATGCACAGTTTGTTACATTGGGTAACCGTTAATGGCTAATATATCTTTGATACATTTAGCTGATCAGCGGGCCATGTCTTTACTGGTTTGCCTAACTAGCCCATAATATGCTAATTTCCTCAATGAAACACATAATTATAGTTCCATGTAAATGCCAATTTTGGAAGATATTTTAATTCGATCACTTGTCGAATGCACAAGATTATACTTTTCAAATCTAGCCAGATTTACCCATTAAAAACATACTTGAACTACTTAACAAGGTGAACAGCATTATCAAAAAAACACAAAAAAAAATTTGAGCAGGAAATCAATTTACAAATTTACAACGAAAAAATATATATCTTTAAGAATCTCTTGACATTGTGGAAAAAGACCTATTTCGAAACACCAAAAATGCTAATCATTAAGCTCATTTACAATTCATTTCAATGATCGCACACGTTTTCTACATTAGAGCAACGCACCCTACAAGATCAGAGTGCTCGTAAAGTCATTAAATTCTCAAATGGCATCTCATTAGCCATTCTATTTAGCATTATGCCCACAAGTGCTTCAATTTTTATCTGAGAGAAAACATTCGACCAGCTGCTTGAAAAATCATAAAAAAAAATTCATATTTTTCAGGTAAGACTGGCCGACTAGAGTATACTTCGTACCCAACTCCAAATTGTCGAAGCACACTTAAAATCTAAGCTGTACCTCTAAAAATGTACCTCTTAAAGGATTGGGCGAGGTATCCAAAATGTATATTATGGTATATTATGGCGTTATGTACGGTATTCGCCCTCCAAAAGTTGAAATCTTTTAATGAAAATATATATGATCAGGTATGCCTCATTTAGCTTGAGCCACTTTATTAAGGCAATTTTTAATGGATGCAAGGTATGAAAAAAGGGGTCTCAAATGTCATAATTATTTGTCGTTTCTAATTACAATTCTCCGGGCGAAGCTGTCAAAATAGTCAACCTGAGGATGAAAGCTCTAAGCATATCTCCACCTGGCTAAACGGTCATAAAGCCGAGCTAACGGTCAGACCTGGGCATGACATACATGTATAAGGAGCGAAGCGAACGCTTCCAAACTGTGAGAATGTTAAATATACTCGATAAATATATACCCATTAAAAATAGTTTGATTAACAATCATAAATATATTTTTTTTTATTATTTGTATTCATCCGTTGATATTTATTCTAAATTTCGTATACTATATTTATTGCAAATTGTATGAAAACTTAAAATGTTATTTGTATACCCTGTGCCATACAATAAGGTATCAGGAAAGTTAAGCAAATGTATTTAATTTAGTATTGCAAAACTTAATTTAAACACTTAAAAGATAATTGCGACTTTCAGTGCATTAGCTAGAATAAATATTCGAAAAACAACTAAAATATTTCAGTCATTAATTGTAAGCCTCGGTAAAATGAACTTGTTTTTATTAGACTTTAACAACATAAAAATATTTAATGCCTATTTAATAAGCCTTATTTCAAAAAAAAAAACAAAAGAATGCATGTCATTGTCCGAGTAGCACAGATACATAGTTATACGTATACTGATTTTGAAATACCTTATTGAAAGTCAGCTCAACGCTAAAGTGCACACAATTTTTCAAATGTTCATATTGTAAAGAACAGAACACGACAGCTTTTACGAGAATAAATTTAACATATTGCTAACTATTTTTTATTGTTTGGTGACATCTTTTTACAGCTTTAAAATATGTATTTATATTTTGTTAAGAGTTTTTTTTGTTATTATCATAGTATAAAATAAATAAAAAAAAAAACACTTAAAATGGTGAAAGATATATTTATATTGTTTAATATGATGATCTATCGATATAAAATTAAGTGTCCTCATTTGAACGTTATTAATTTAAATTATTCCCCTATTATACAATAGACCTTAGGAACAGGCAACCCCTTAAGCTTGAGCTTTTTATTTATTACATTTGAAAATTAATTTAAATTATGGCTGGCCATTTAACCCAAAGCTCGAATTCACAAAACTTCTATTATAATAAAGCTGCCGGGTATTTCATTGAAGGCAGCCCGAATACAGCCAGCTCTGTTTAATAAAGATGATCGTTTAGCATTGGCTGTCCATTCGTCCGGCTGTCAGTCAGTTTTATTTTAATTGCACCGAAACTTTTTTCATTTCACTTCGTACGCCATTTCGCAATTTATACTTACGGTGAATGCATTGAGATCGCTCCGTGCTGGATAATATTGGGCATTCCGCTGTCTAAGACGGAAGCGGAAATAGCGACGCCAATTCGCGGTAATGAGCAATCAGCAACGCCAGCAGCACTTGACATTGCTAGGGGCAGAAAGATCACGAGTACCTACACATACCTACATATACATACATATGTATTGTTATATGTGTATACAAAAAATGCACAAATATATCTACGAATCTAAAAAAAAAAATTCACTTTACAATTTGTAAGCGCAATTAGGGTCTGTTTACGAGCATTGCGATAGCGAGGCGAGCTCAAAACGCAAACAAGCGACAATCGCCAGAAATCAGCAGTCATCGAATGGGAAAATCAGTTCATCAAAATAAAAATCAATTTACGAGCAGGCAAAAGCCAAAGCGTCTGTGTAAGTGTGTACGTGTGTTCGTGTGTGTGTGTGTGTTCGTGTGTGTGTGTGTGTGTGTATGTTTGTTGTGTGTATGTTGTATTAAAACATATCTTTGTGCAAGAAATAATAACCTTGCCAAATCGTTTGACTTCGTTTTCGTTAGCTTGGCAACGCAACGTTGACAACACAAAATTAACAACAATACATAATCTACATACATATGTATGTTTATATATATATAAATATAGAAATATATATAAATATATAAATATATATATATATATATATATTTATAAAGATTAAAGAAAAAAATATTTATAAACTTTGCACTTCTATTAGCAATTTATGACTGTATGATAGCCGCACTTTGAGTTGCGGCAGGAATTGGAGCAGGGCTACGAATAATTAAATGCTCAAACACGCAAACATTGCCATTATGACAAAATGACATCGATTGAGCACAACTGCAATAAAATCTATTTGACCAACAATACTTACTCGTTCCCCGAGATCTTATGAGAAATCGCATGTGACGTAAAATTAACACAACAAATGGCCGCATAAGTCTCAAAAGTGAACTAGCAGCTGCAATTTCCATAAAATCCATAACAATCTGGTTATCGTGGTATATAACAACATATGTATATACATTATAAACATATATGTTACTTGTTGCCATTTAATGGGTTTTGAGTGTGTACTTCAAGCTTTTTGGAGCTACCAATGATCTTTAGCTCTGATTACACAATTGCTTTAGCCTCTAAGCTGTCTTTCTAGGTCCCCCAGCCAAAATGCTTTATTTCGCCAATACTAACCGATTTGGCCTTTAAGCATCCATCCTTCATTTGCGGTTAGCTCACAGAAACAATGCTGACATATATTTGTACGCATTTGTCGTCAAATAATATTATATTTGAATGTGTTTTATCAAAACGACTAGACTACCAAGGTAATTGCAGCAGATGGCTTTGATTGTAATTATAGAAGTTAATAAACTCCTCTCATGCTACAACTTAGAAGAGGATGCTCGTCTCCTTTCGAATGCTTGGCTTCCACTAGTGCCTGTGCCAGTCTCCCGCTCACTTAACCCAAATAAGGATTTTGCGCAAACTCATTTTAGTATTCATTTTTTTAATTTTGTTTCTTACCAAATCATTTCAATCAGAGTCAGACTGTTCGCTTTTGCCAGTCATTGCAGCTATTCTCAGGCAATCTAAATAGTTGCCGCTGCGAACAGCCTAAAACCCCGAAATGTCGCAGAGGCGCCGCGCATTGTTGTTTTGCATGACTTTTGGGGTCGTGGAACCAATAATAAAGTTATTAATATATATAATATGTATATTAATATATATGTATATTGTGCGTCGACTGAGAAAAAAAAAGCACAAAGTGCCAACTTGATCAATATCACGTAATGGCCAAAACGACGAAACACGGAAAATGCTAGAAAAACAATTGAGAGTGGCAGAGGCAGAGCCGAAACTGATAAATCATCACTGTGCTGTGCTGTGCTGTGCTGTGATGTGCTATGCTGTGCTGTGTTTTGTGCTGTGCTGTGGCCTTTCCTTTAACACCTTTTCACACTGTTCGCCAAGCGAGATATGATTGTTGGTTGCTACTCACACAGTTTACTGTTTTGGACCCGTGGACCGCGGCTTCAATTTAACTGGTACGTGGACCGGTGTGCCAATCACCCAAATGACAGCTCAGCCCCAGCCCCAGCCAAAGGCCAGCCATTGAGTTGCTAAAATTCGGCTTCGATTTTAATCCAATATCATTTTTTCTGCTTCTTTGTGTAGCCTGGCAACGATATTTGAATTTGCTATGCTGGATACCCTGTATCCAAAAACGTTTACTTTTAAACTAAACAAAACTGATAATATAAGTTTTGGGCACTTCAGTCTGAGTCTTAAAATCTCTGAATACTGACAGTAGAAATTGTACTTAGAAGGGATAAATTTGAGCTGAAGTAATTGGTTTTGGAATTTTGAAAAAATTCCAATAATATCTGCAAGAATAGAGGGATTTTAAGGAGCAAAGAAGCTACTCAAACACACAAAAGTGGTTTCAAAATTTTTCATTTATCATACATGGATAAGGTATGTTTAACTTATCATACGTTAAAAGATAATATCACAATCGATCTATTGCATCTACGGACGAGATTAATAGTTTTCGAAAGTCACTCAACGAATGATTAAATGATTAAAACAAAAAAGTGCTTTCCAATATTTCAGTAAAACAATGACTAATGGGCCAATATGATTAATATTGAGTTATGCGATACTCATCGATTTGTCAATATACATATAGACTTAATGATGCACTCACAGCTAATAATTGCATTTATTTAGATACAAAGTACTTGCTTGTTTGTCGAGATGCAAATTGCTTCTCTGTATACCTGACAGATTCCTTCTTAAATTGTAATTTAAAAAAAAAAATGACAACTTGCATTTGTTGCCAGGGCTCGGACGTTAATTGTAAGTTGTAAGTTGACGCTTGTTGCTTGTTAACACCCGCTATAAACAAGCAAAATCATAGGGCACAACATGCAATTAAAGATTACTCAACATACGGAAGTACAGCAAAATCGGTGCAAAGTTCACCGACTATTTTCCAACTGTTGATATTGATAAAAGCTGCTTGCAAATATTTACCTCCATTTACTCAAGAAGCAGCACTCCGTCGGACACTAAACTATTACGAGAAAATATCTACTAACAATTACATAGATAAATAAAATGCTACTTGGACAATAGAGATAAAATGGGAATATTTAAATTCTATTTTATTCGAATAAGAGTCTTTTGGGGTATTATTCCAATTCAAATTTGAGAAACTTCTGGACTATTTAAATCACTTATAACAAATATGAATTTATCGTGGCTTAGCTTTCAGCTTATATAATATCTCTTCAAGAAACATATGTTGTTGAAATATATTCCTTATAATTCATGACCTGCTCTCCATTACTTGAGCTCTTTTTTGTTCTATTTTATACAAAAAATATGGGGTACTTAATGTATACAAATACAAGTAAAAAAAAAAATCAAAGTTTGGCAATAAGCTGTAGAACAGGCAAAAAAAATATAAAAAAAACACTCCATCCAACCAACAATGTTATCGTCCATGGCTTAAATAGCAAGAAACAGCATTAACATCATGAAAAAATCTTCGCATTTAATTGCTCCATTGAACACGGCAAGTGAACTCTCGGACTGCTTTAAACATTGTAAACTTGGAAGATAATACTTACACACATGCATATATATATATATGTATATATAAACATATATAAATGATTTTACATGTGTTTGTACATAATTGCTCGCCTATGATGAACTGAGGACAAATGATTAATATCGCAGTTGTGGCATTAAGCATAAGAAATCTTTAATTGCTTTAAGTGGGTAGCTGCAATTAAACAAGATTTTATATCTTGATGCTTTGAAGCTGAAAATATGTCAACGAGTATTTAGCATTGCGGATCAAATATCAATATTTGAGAGCTGAGAAAAATGAAGAACGTTTCAAATACTTATACTAAAGTGTTCGACTAAAGAGATATCCTTGACTTATGTCATTCAATCGCTCATTACATCTGCCGACTTATACATTTTAAGTACCATAAGTGGAAGAGCTTGATCCGAGATTAAAACCGATTTTGCCGTCAGAGAGGCGGACAAACGGGCAGACAAACCTACGAGCATGGCCAGATCATTTAATGGCCAAGTATTTAATTATATAAGCACAATCAATTTTCTTCTTTTATTGCTTTTCTAGATTGCAAATTGTTCATGATAAACGAAACTGATTTAAAACCAGATTTTTTACTTAATTAAATGTGTGACAATGACACTAAAAGCGAGTGGAAAATACAATTCAGTCAAATAAAATTAAAGCATTATGTCCAAATGGAATTTATACATTCAAATACAAAATAAATTCGATGTCCACTTTGTTAAATCAAAAACAGATTAAAATATTTATTTATATTCTAACATTGTGAATGAAAAAAGTATTGCCTAACTGTTGGATAAGTATCAGAGATAATTAGAGATGATCACACGTTTTCCATTTCATTCGAGCAGTCTGTGTTTAAGAGACCAAAAAATTGTTTATTGTAGTACTATAACTAAACAAGTCAACTTAACTAATCAGGATGTGCTTCTTCTTATATCCTTGTAGAGGATATTATAATCTTGTCATGAAGTTTGTAACGAATTGAAAAATTAAGTATTAATATTCTTGATCAGCATCACTAACCGAGTCGATAAAGCCATTGTCGTCTGTCTGCCTGATTCTACTCGCAAGCTGTAAAGTTACCTTGATGTACAGCTGGCCGTACATATATCAGAACTAACCAGATCGGATCACTATATGGTACAGCTGCCATAGTAACGATTTATTATCTACAAAAATCAGACATCTTTACTAAGCTTACCAGTTATGAGTAGTATTATGCTCCAACAATATTAGATTCGTATATCATACAGCTGCAAGAGTATGTAATCTTCGGCATACCACGAAGATATCTATTCTTTTTTGTTTTATTTATGTTCGCTAATCCATTAACGGGTGCAGTAAGTCTAAGCTTCATTAAATGCAGAGCAACAAGCAAGCTGCGACTGGCCGGAAGTTGGCAATTGTCTCCATTGGCGTAAAGCTGAATAACGACATCGACATCGACACCGAGATAGATTATTTTGAAAAATTGTCTTTAATACTGAATTTGTTGACCACTACTTGAATGAAGCTGCTACTTAGCACCAAGCAGAGATCACAGTGCAAGTTTTTTACCTTCGAGAACTGGTTGTGTGTGTGTGTGTGTGTGTGTGTGTGTGTGTGTATATGTATTGAGTGCTGGTGCGTATGATCTGAAGGATAACCAGTTAAATAGTGACTGTAGTGGCTGCAGCCACTGAATTCACTCAATTCACTGGTTTGGGTTAACGACACAGAACAGCGGATCGCTTTCAAGATATGCATGGAAAACTACAAATTACGCATACGCTGTGTTGTTCGGCAAGAGCAATAAAAACAGCGCAGCACAGATAGAGTATCTTGTCTTTTTACGATTACAAAATGAAGGCAGGCGAGCAAAAATGAATTCAAATCGACGCAACCCAAAAAAACTAGTCGAAGTTTCAGTCGGCACACAAATGTTGCAAGCGTTCCAAATTAGTTTAAGGTGAATTAGATTTTTACACAAACACACACACACACACACACACACACACACACACACAGTGATATCTATTGCTTTGCATATGCGCAAAATTATGAAATTAGTTTCAGTCTTCGTTCGCTTCGAAAAAGGCTGCAAAATCGAAAATGACATTTAAATTAACTTTAATGGCCGGTGTTTATCGGCCAGTTGTCTTACAGATAAATCACAATTTGCATACCAAAACAGAAAAAAAAGAAGGCGCTGTCTCTAACCCTTAACCCGATATCGATTCAGGTGGTTTCCCATTGCCGCCCAAAGGGAACATGCACTTTTAGAGAAAGCATTTGTTTCATCTGGGTTCATAGAGGCTTGCAGTGATCTTGTTAAGATACTGACAACAGGCCTTAAACTGGAATTCATCATCAGGAACATTGATAATGTAGCCAATCCGCCAAAATATACAAGGCAAACTAGTTGTTAGACAACTTAATTTTGTGCATTCATTTGAGTTTCGAACTCAGATTTGAGTGCACTGGCACAAAACTTGTTTCTTTTAGTTAAAATCCCTTTCAAATTTCTTTTGTTTAATTGAAATGCAGAAAATTACATTATATTCCGTTCTAAAATCCTTGAAAAAAAAAACTACTTTCGAGGCTTATTTATTAAATAAAGAATTTTTAAATTAACCGTAATTGCAATTATCTGCAAGATGCGTTAAATTAAATACTCCTGACTGATGATGATTTAAATTGGCACCGCTTGGCATTACAATTGCGTTGTTACAAGCAAGTCCTTAATAAATGCATTATGGGCTTGTAAACTTATGTATTAAGGAAGCTGCTATTTAAATAAAAAAAAAAAATTGATTTGCATAGCACTTGGAATGCGGAATTTGTCTATTCAAATATTTCGAACGGATTGAGCAATCATCATCTCGTTGAGGACACTTACAGCAGCGGTGAACGCAACTCGAGACTAACGAATATTATCAGCTGAAGCATAACTTCAAGAAGCGCTGGCCAGTAATTAAATGAACACACAACCTACATACATGCATACTGCATACATACATAGACAGACAGACATTCGCATATGAGCGGGTACTAAACGCAAATGTGCAATAAAGATTCAAGAGATGGGCAACAGCTGTGAATATTGTGTAAGCCTAATCCTGCCCACGGGCTCCGCTAATAGCCTGACATACCAACCACTAAGTCACGAAGCGGAAATTTTGCTTGACTGGCAAACGGGCCGAAGAGATTCGCGTATTATGATCTGCACACACACACACACACACACACACACACACACACACACACACACGAGCGCACATAAAGCCTTTATTGCACAGCTACAACAACAGCTACATCCACACAACAACTATTTCTCGCTCAAAAGTTTAACTCAAGCACGTCTTGGCTTTGACTCACTTTCGTTTTTTTCCGCTGCTGGTTGTTGCTTTTTTTTTGTCATTTTTGAGTGCAACTTCACAGTCAAGGCGTTAAGCGTCTGATGCCGACAGCAACAGCAACAGCAACAGCTGCTCAGCTCAGCTAAGCGTCTGCTGCTGCTGCTGCTGCTGCTGCTGCTTACTGCTGCTGCTTACTGCTTACTGCTGCTTACTGGTGCTTACTGCTATTGCTCACCGCTGCTGCCTGCTGCTCGCTGCTCGCTGCTTGCTGTTGGCGTCGCAGCCAGCCACTTGTACGGTTCGACGCTTTGTTCGAGCTTTAGTCGGTAGTGTATGATAAAATCACGTTAGTAATCAATTGCAAGCCCACCAGCCAAGACCGCAAAGCCAGCGCCAGTCACAGAAAGGTCCACCATACTACTCAAATAAGTTCCAAAAAGTATAAATCAAGCCAAATTCAAAAATATACATATACATATATATACATACATATATATAAATATATATATATATATATATATATATACATATAAATATATATATATTTATCTAAACAACAATAACAAAGCGTGTACGTATTCGTCGCCGTTGCCAACCGTCGCCGTTTAAACGCATTATAAACGTGGGGATATACTATACACACACACACACACACACACACACAACAACACACACATACACACACACACACAACAACACACACATACACACACACATCACACCTACACACATATACATATGTACACATTCTCATACATGTAAAAAACGCCAATGGTTCAACCAACAACAACAGCGGCTCAAGCAAACTACAACAACAACTGCAACAGTAACAACAACAACAGTCGACATGCCGAAAAATAGTTGCAAGAAGCGAAAATTCCGCAAGAGTTGCAAAAAAGAAAAGCAACAAAAACCACTAAATATAACTACTAAAATTGCAACAGTGCCAGTAAATAAGAAGACACCAATGAAAGAATCACTCGAAACTCATCGAGTTTTCGAACAATATAAAATGTTTGACTGTTATTATTTATAAATCTTCTTCTTCTTCTTTTTTTGTATTGCTTGTTGCATATACATTTTACATTTTTTGTTTTGTTGAAATTTTTTTGTGTGTTGTGCATATATATATTTTTTTTTTGTGCAAATCGTACGTAAAGTTAACGCGTGTGTCAAAATTGTTTTTTTTTTTTTTGTTTTTGGCTTAAAGTGATCATTTACAATTCCACCTTTACTACTAAGTTACAGCCAACAGCGAAAAGCGTATATTGGTTTTGCCCAATGTCTGTCTGTCTGTTAGAGACTTTAAATTTTCAATTTATACTCGAGCATGCCCAGCTCAGACAAAGTGTTAAAAATTATGGTACCACCCAACGGGAGACGTGGGAAAGGCAGAAAGGGGAAGCGCTCCAACCGTTAAAAGTCTCCAACGGTTGTAAGCCTAGGCCATATAGTTATTGACTGATGTAGCGTCTTTGTAATCCTACATCATTCACTTCTTGACTGAAAAAATAGGGCGGGGATGGGGGGAGGAGGTGTCAGACCGACAAAAGTCTCCTGCAGTTCTAATCCTAGGCTAATTGTTAACTGAGTGCCACTTTCAAAAATCCAATCAAAAATGAATTAATATATCTTTTAGTGAGATATCACAAACAAAGCAAATTTAAGTACAGAGTAATTAGAGTATTGCTTTGTTACGGTGACTTTACCCGTGCCACATTGTCATACGTAAATTCGTAGACCATTTCAAGTATGTATATTCTTGCATGATATGTTTTGTTTAGCATCATGACAGACACTATATACCAAGTCTAGATTCTTGCATATCATTAGCAGATCAAGTTTCAACCCAGACCGATAAAAGCTGACATTTTAATGATATTTAATATGCATATTGCATAATCGGCAATTAATGAAAATATCTTCGTTATTAACGAATCGATTCTAAATTGAATGCTGCTAAGTAAATTATGCTTATTTGTATTTGAAAAAAAGAAAACATTAAATTCTGCATGAAGTCGAAAAGATAGCTTCTGGGGCTTCTTAGTACTTGTCAGCTTATATTTATCTGATTTCTGTAGCAATTTTACTACAATTGTACTGTAACAAAATGCTTGGTTTCTTGTAATCGAAACCATAGTCTATGCTCTGTACAGAACTCAAGTTAAGCGTAGCTCTTTTACTATTAATTTCGATGATCGCCCCATGACCCGATCGCATTGATATATTTACAAAATTATTATATTACAAAATTAATTACAAAATTAAAAGCGTGTTCGAGGTGAACGGGGACAATGACAGGAAGCCGAGGCTTCAGCTTTAAATGGAGACTAGAGACACTTTGCCAGAGAGCATTGGCAAAATTTTGCTGCGTCATTCGCAATGTCCGTGCCATATAATGCCACTCCCCGGTTGCAAAATCACCTTCACATCAAAACGCTATTCAGTCTGCACTTGTTGATATCATTATTTTTATATATTTATTTATTTTTTTTTTGGATTGATTTATTTCACAGTGTTTCTTTATTTTATTTATTTTTTTTTATCTATTCAATATTTTGTGCGCCCCATTTAAATTGCGACATGCATGTTATGCACTCCCAATGTCATCCGAATTTATGGGCCATCAGTAATCGTCGCGTACGCCACATGGCGTATGAGAAATAATTAAAAGTGTGCAAAATATGATGAACTATATGCATATTGGTGTGTGGATTGCTGCCAAAGCAACCAACTAACCACTTTGACAATTGTTAATGAGCCGAAACACTTTTAGCCGCTGAAGCTACGGCCGGGCCAGTAAAAAGTAAAAGCAGCCACATAAAAATCAGCTGCGCCTGAGCCACAGCCAGATGACATAACCATAGCTACAGCGACAGCTACAGCTATAGCTACAGCTAAGACAGACATACAGAGAGACAGACAGACAGACAGACAGACCGGCAGTCAAATGGGATTCGTTGTCTGTTATTGCCGGTTTTGTGGCAGCTCTCACACAGCCCCAAACACTCGACACTCTCGAAACTCTCGAAACTCTTGGCACTCTTGGCACTCTCCAGTTTGGGCGATGACAATCTGCACTCTCCCTTTCTACATCGCCCATTATTATTATTATTATTATTTGTTGCCTTCGGCCACTCTGCCTCTCGGGCCAAGCCGTCTCTGTTTGCGTTATCTCTCTGCTTTGCGTTTGTTTTCATTTGGTTTTTGGCGCTACGCCCTACTTAATAGCCGCTGACCGTTGGCCATCATTGCATGTTGCCACGCACAGCTAATAATCGGCTAAGAGAAGTGTTTTCGTGTTATTGCTGTTGTTGCCAAATTGCCAAATTTATATATACATACATATATATACATATATATATAGTAAATACACAAATATATATTCGTAAGTGTGTGCGCATACCTAGACACAAACGCATACATTCACACCCGCACAATTTGATTGATTGATTGACTGACTGACGTGCCAATCTGTCGACAATTGCGTAAAGAATGCAGCTTACAACTTTAATTCTCAGTTGAGCATTTCACCATACTCTTTCTCATATTCATAGTTTTACTCATAATGATATTTATACTCATACACATAAGTGTGGCCAACCTTCGCAGCATACATTGAACTTTGCGTCCCCAATTAAATCGATATTAATTCGTTATTGACATACTCAAATTCGTCTAAAAAAAAAAACCCCCCTCAATCGATTTGTAACACGAATTTGTGCTATTTTAAGCTGTTTAATAAGTGTTGAATTAATCAATCAGTCAGCAACTGTATGCAAATTAAGTTTCATTTCGCAATGTTGATTTATTTTATGTAATCCAATGCTAACCCCAATTCAGCTACAGTTTTTTAATAATTTCCTTCTACTTAAATGCAATATTTTCTTTCTTGCATAATTTTCAACAGTTATGCGTTATTAAATGCATACAATTTTTTAATTAACCTTTGTCCCAACGCGTATACCAGTTTTATCTTTCTAACTGCTTGGTACAAGTATTGTGTATTATTTTAATTGCAATCACGCCATCCTTGAAAGGATGCTTATTAGTTGGTTAATTATTTCAAATCTTGAATCATCATGTTATGTATACAGAAACATATATATACATTCATATCCGTCATGACATCAATGTCTATCGAGGTTTATTTCATTGGCTTTTGCCTAGTCATCTTCATCAAATTCATAGTTGCATCTTTTTTTTTTTCAGTTCGCACGATTGCAATCTTTCTCCACTTTTTATATTAGCTTCAGCTTTTGCATTTTGCTCAATTCGAGCCAAATTTCCTAAAACTTAAAAGCTTGCCTACGCACACATACACACTTACACGCACACACATACACACTTACACACACACACACCCGCTCAACGTTTTTGGCGTTGACGTTGCAGTCACTGTTGACGTCGCTGTTGACGCCACTGCTGACGTCTGCGCTGTCTAAACAAAATTACATAATTCTTATTGCGGCGTTTTGTTGTTGTTTGCTACTTTGGTCGTTGTGATTTATAAATTGCTTTTACCGTCGTTGCTTTGCTGCTGCTGCTGCTGCTGCTGCTGCTGCTGCTGCTGCAGTTGTTGTTGCGCACACTTTCCACATAAATACAATGCGCATTACTCATACGACGTGTTGTCCAAGAAAAGTTCAATATTTAAACTTGACACACACTGAAAACAAACACCTAATTGACTGCTATTCGCTACTCTCATGCGAAAGCATCAAATTAGCCAAATTCAGTGTCAATTAAGCGCATTTTTTTTTTGCTGTTCAGCCTTGCCTAAACCCTAGAATAACCAAAAAAAAACATTCAAAAACGAAAAAATAAATCAATAAACGTTCACAAGTTACAAAAAAAAAAAAAAAATTCCAGCCACTTAAAACCAACAAATCCGTATAACTGAATAAACACACATGCAAACATTTTTTGATTCCACTTTTTGTGATGTTTATTGTCGAATTTGACTTTTAAATAAATAGAAATCATGTTAATAAAAGCGCCGCACAATCTTCATGCGACAAGGTCATCAGACGACCTTTAAACGATTAACGTTTCAAAATAAATATGCAGCTGATTGGCCTGCTCTCTTTCTTAATTTCAATTCATTATATTTAGATTTAATGTATATATTCGTGTGATTATATAAAAATCTTATTTCTCATTTTATCTTGCAGTTCCCCCCTCCCTAAAAAAAAAATAAAAACACAACAGTCTTTTCAACAAAATGAGGCAGCCGAACACACACCATACTATCCTGGCGCTGATCCTATGCAGCACCGTTTGCCTAATCAGCTCGAGTCCCCTGCCACATCCGGCTGGTAACCAGGAATTGGATTTGCTTCAAATACCGCTTGCCAATGGAAAAGTAAGTTCAAGTCGATTTAAGAAATTCCAACGAGTCTCACAAAAATATGCTTAGTAACCGTGAGCAGATATATGGCAAAATTATAATAATATTATGCATGGCATCTGATGACCTCAACGGTTATGCAGACCAACAAAAAGACAAATGCCCAGCTGACCATGTGAAGGGTTGATCACGCCCAACTAAAACATATTCACTTCAATATCTGACACAACTTCATAGTGTCTTTTTTATTCATCTTATGAGCACAGTGTTAAATACTTTTGGCTACATAGCTCATTTCTTATGCCCTGTGCATACTATAATTGTGCAAGTGTATGTTATGTATGTATCTAACTGAAAACAGGATCAGAAATAAGTTATTTTCATATTTCGCATCACGCATACGATTAGTGTTGCGAAGCCAATGCTGCCCTTTATTGCACTTATTTGGCCAATATACAGTCGGATGAGTATGCGACCCATTCAGACGGTTGGTCGTCCAACTCGTTTGTCGAGCTTGTAGCAACGATTAAAAAAATGTTTCCTTTTACTTTTTTACGACGGCTGAGACTGGGCGATTCAAGAAAAATCAGGTCTTGGGGTCTGTATGCCGCTGTGGCGCTGATGGCAGCAAAACCTGCGTGACCAGATCGGGGCAGTGGCCAATTGCAAGGAAGTTGGCACACTTGCTACAAGTTTCCTTGGCCCGCTCTAGAGCAACGGACAAGACTGTTGCTGCTGTTGGTCTGGCTTGGGTGTCGGCACAATCCGCAAAATCCGAATAATTCCCTCTCGAAACGAATTCATTTGAAACCGGCTGGCTATGTGTATTAGTATCCATGTATTAAGCAATATCTCTTTGTTATTTAATGGCCTCCGCAAAAAAAAAAAAAAAAATGTATTTTTCGTGCGAATTTTGAATCTATTCGGATTCATTTTATCTATATTTTTGGACAATTTAATTGCACTTCGCAGGCACTTTCAAATATTGCATAGCTTACACAAGATAAATTAACTGTCAGTTGATAATTTTGGCATCTATCACAGCCAACTACAATTTACAACATTATTCACAGTAATTAACACCTAGGGCATCACTTAATTGTTTTTTACGTGCTAATTTGTTGGCCAAAACTACAGCAGTTTTAAACAAAATGTATATCCTCCCTCACAAGCATTATCAGCATTATGGACTGATTAGCGACCCACTGTTGATTTTTATGCCTTTCATACCCTGTACTGATAGCTGGCCAATTACAATGGTCTCTTTGAGTGGATCGCAAAAAAATAGGATTAATTTCAGATTCAAGACGATCTGAATGTATTACAAATAAAAACTATTTATCATTTTGCACAGGGTATCTCAAAGTTGGAAAGCCAACTAACTTGGTGGCTTTCACATTGAATAACAAATTCACATTGACATCTTAAACAAGTGCGATATTCACTATAAATTCGATACAAACTTTGCGATTCACTCGTTTGCTGTGTTTCTGTTGACAAGTAAGCAAGAAACGCTTTGTCATTGAATAATCAATATGATCTCAGGGCTATTACCCAATATATATGTATTTGCAGACCTTAATTGATTTCCCATTAAATGTTTGGAAATAATTTCAATTTTTTTTTCTACTATGCTTAAAAAGAAAACACGAAGATTTTTAATTACATTTTAATAACTTGGCGAGGGTAATATAAATTTGTCTCTGACCGTCATTAATATTATTGTTGGGATATATATGCGACTCGCTAGATCTATTGTGCCCCTTCTGAGTCTATAGCTCTTCCATCAATCCAAGTTCTAGCACGAATGCGAGAATCTTTGTTGGGTTGAGGGTTTCTATGTCGTTTGAGCTCAGTACAAAATTTCCTAGTTAATCTGCCATTGAGGATTCTTCCTCGATTTCACAAAACCGGTAAAGTTCGCTACTATAATTACCCAGCTTAGATAGGTGACTTCTGAGTCGACAATGTTCTGTCAATATATCCAAAGCCTATTCTTCCCCATGATTATTAGTTGCTTAAATCGCTTATGATTATAGCCCCTCAAAAGGGAGGCCGAACCATCCCACAATCAGCATCACAGGCGCACAACTCCCTCATTTTAAAAGCAATACAACTTTGTATATAGGAACAATCGGTCGAAAGATTTGTTCTCCTATTAAAAAGATTATTTTTACCTAGTTATCCAGACCAAGCCCACCAAATAGGCGAAAGCTCCGCTTTAAGTTGTGGAGTCCATATAGGCGTAGATATAATTGACACCTTTTCTGATTGATTATAACTCTGGTCTACATAGATATGCAATCTTTGTCATGGATAAGATAATCTTTCATTCTTGTTTTATGTGTTGTATTAATATATATATATATAATATATGTATTAATATCGGCTCTTATTGTTGTATCTTCCTCGGCTGAAAGTGCATTTAATATCAATGAAATATTGCAAGTCCAAGTCGAGAACAATAATGCAATGAAATTGACATAGAACACAGAATATCTTAAGCTCTACAAAGCTCCAAGTTATATATACTTTAAGCTCATTCATACCTATACCAGCTATTTGGTAGTCGTTTCACTTATTGATAGAACAACTGTTTGCACTTCTATTTGGGATTTAGGTAAGCTATATGCAAATAAAATATCTGGCAACTACTTTTCTATGTATTTGACAAAACGTCAACATTGCGTGACATATTGGCAATAGTGGCAATAATGATAATATCAAAAATTAATATTTTGCTGCTGCTGTCGCTTTTATGATAACGACGAAAATTGCAAGTTTATTTCAGCATTGTGCTTTCTTTTAATTCCATTAGCTATTAAATGATATAACAACAATTGCAACAATAACAACAACAACAGCAAAGGCAATTGAAGCGCACAGACTTCCAAATAGCAAGAGCAGAACGGGCAGCAACAACAGCCTCGGCAACAGCAAAAACATCAACAACATCAACAGCTGCAGCAACAAGAGCCCCCCACAAGCAATCCAACAATTTGCTTTGTGGGACTGCCCCCAAAGTGACACACACGACTCTAGTTCCTCGGCAGCTGCTCGTGGTTGCCACAGCCGACTTATATAAGCTCTCAGTTGCCAGCTTACACTCACACACACACACACACACACACACACGTGTATATCATACATCGTATTGTGCACAGCGGCAGCAACGTCAACTTCAATTTGTTGTTGCCGTTATTGTTGCATGTCAGCAGCTCACATTTGCTGTTGTTGTTGCACTTGTTGTTATTGCTACCAATTTGTTGGTAGCTGCATTTTTAAGTGGCAATCGAGACTCGCTTGCTAGTCGGTCATTAAGTCAAAACTACTTGGAATTGTGATGCTGTCCTCAGCATTATTTAAAAAAGAAAAACAAAAAGAAAATATGAAAATATGAAAAAGGGCAAAAGATCAGGAAGTCAACAAGATTCTATCTCTCAACAGAGAGAAACAATTACCTTGACGTTTATTAAATGCAAATGTTAATTTGTATGCATTTCAGAATGACTTTAGCTATATTTTTAATGTGTTAATAAATGAAATAAACAATCTTTAAGTGAAAATCCGATAGCTTTTAGCGTAAATGTTACAAATTAATTAATATATTTGTACAAGGATACGAAATCTTTGTCATCTCAGCAAATATATATGTGTTAATTTGTGTTAAATTATATGGCTTATATAAGTGTGTCTCGCATGCCACATAATATCGAGCTGATTATTGTTTCTGTTGTTTGTCATTGTTCATTGATTTGTGCGATCGTCAAACAAGGTCTACAAATCTGAGCCGAGGGCTGAAAGCATTGGACAACTTACAAATCGAACACGGGCGACTCAGCGATGAGTTCGTGATATGCATTAATCATGAATCTACACTGAAATCCAAACATTAGTTATTTCTCTATCAATTGGTATACCCTTACCGATGGAATTTTTCGTTAATAAACGCGTTGTTCATTTTTTTCCACTCAAGCATATGTTAATATTATTTTGTATACATATATATTGCAAAAAGGTCAATTCATTTAAGCGATCAAGAGTTTGGCAATTAACATGAACTAACAACATATATGCTATATATAATTCAATGTCATAATTTTATTTGATTTTTGAATTTTACACCATTTTAGTGGCAAATGCGTTAACTTATACATTCATATATATATATATTTAAATCTCGTTTTTGCATTTGAACTCATTGGAAATCGAAGTTTCTCAATACATTTTCCTCTTTTTTATATTTTGTTACTCTTTGGCATTTGCATATTTAATATATGTTGGTTAAGGTCAGACTGCTTAGCCACACATAAATACATATCCATAAAATAAATGTGTGTTTTTATTAGCGCGCTTAGCGTGTCTGGCATTTTATGTAAATGCGTTTATCGCAGACGATTCTGGCAAACGCATTGAAGATTTAATAACTAATTGATAGCTTTGAATCTACCCAAATATATAACAATGTTAGATCATCCTCATTTAACTGCAATAACAAATTTTGCCTAGTACAATTTACCTCTAGTTCGTTACGATTACGTGAAAAGGGGTTTATTTTGTTGCTGTACAAAATATAATAAAATATATAATATATAGAATTTTATTGGCATGCTTCTTCCGTCTTCAGCATCAACTTGAATACGGTATGAGTGTATTCATACTACTCGCAATAAAATGACCAACACAAATAAAATAGCTGCTGTTTAAAATGCATAACGACAACTTTAATGAAATGTACAAGTACTACATAGTTTTACTTAACAAAAAAAAAATTTAAAAAAAAAAGCAGCAACAGCAAATATAAAAATAAAAATACGACAACATTGGCCAGAGAGCAAAACAGTTCGCTGCCCAATCAAAGAAAAGGTATTTGGTCTTTCTTGCTGTTGCCATTGTTATTGCTGTCGTTGGCATTAGCTTCCGTCCGCGTGTAAAGACAACTTCCGCACAGACTTTTGAGACAATTAATTGCATAACAATAACAACAATGCCAGCAACTGTGTGACAACAACAATTGTCCGTTTTGATGTTTTGTCTGTGTCTAATTGCCCTACCTTTAAATAGTTTTCTTACTTGAGAATCAAACTGAAACTTTTATGATAAAGTGTCTTGGATGTGATTTTATATTGTTTTCAATCTCCGCTGCTAATTCAATTAAAATAATATCACATTAAACATAATTTGAATTAATGAAGCGCCGCTGCTGTTAGGTAGTCGGCATGTATATATATTATAAGATCTGAGCAATTGCAATTACTACACTTAACTATTCTCGTTGCATGCCCAATGACTCGTGCTGTTGATTGTCTAAGTCAACCTCTGCATCCCGTACACCTTCGCCCGACCTACGGCAATAACAGTAACAAAAACAACGCTTAAATGCAATTTAAACATTTTTGTGCAATATTTTCTGAGACTTTGCTGCTTTGCAATAACTGCCCATTAGCGTTAACAACTTTTTGTATAGTCATTTGGCCAGCTTACTCTCCCCCACATTCCCCTCACCTCATCCAACCTTTTTTATTCAAGCTGCAGTTTGCCGCGAAGGCTGAACAACGTTTCCAGTGGAAGCTGTGCAAATTATTATTATTAGTCGCTGCAAGTCGGTGAAGAGTGGAGGCGGGTGGGGGGCGATCTGGAGCATTGAAAAGTGCTCAGTAAGTAGTGGAAGATTAAGGTCGTGAGTTAATCAGACAAGATGCAAAAGAGCCTCTTAAGATACGGCAACTTCACGAATTCGGGCAAGTTAAGGGCCCAAAAAGGGGCTACAAAATTTGAAAGCCATAATTGATACATCAACTATAACTATTTGGCAATGTTTCAGTGTAATTTGAGAACATTTCCTTTATCAAAAAGAAGCACTCAGAAGTATTGACACAATTTAGATATACATATATTTCAGGGAAAGAGAAAGAGAGAGAGAAAGAGAGAGAAAGAGAGAGAGAGAGAGAGAGAAGAGACTAGAAACTCATTGTCTCATTGTGCAAAGTGAAAGTTCATCAATTGTTGGCTTGCTGTTAGTCTGTGGACAATAATAGTTTTTTGTTTTTGTTTTTTATTTTTTTTTGCAACTCATTTTCTTTGAGTTTGAGATCGTGATTTGTATTTGGTATTCCAGTGGCAGTGGGATTATGTAAGAGCATTGTATTGACCATATATTTTTTTATTTTACTTTACAGGAAATCGATGTCTTGACACTTGGCGCAAAAGATCAAGAACAATTGATAGCTGATCGCAACAAAAGAACAATTGGACTGCTGCGCGAACTATTTCCGGATATAACAAAGGTGCGTATACAAAACAAGCCTAGCCTATCGAATTAGTATGTAGATGAGAATGACCAGGACTAGGTGTAAATCAGGCGTCAATCAATTTCAATTTCAATTTCAATTTAGATATGTGCACATAGAGACGCCTAAATATGTATATGCATATGATGTATATGTATATTTATATGTACATACATACGTCCCCTCACCCAATCCAGAATAATAATAATAATATTGTTTAGCTATGCGGAGCGGCGTGCGGCTCTGTTATTGTTAATTGTTGTATTGCCTGAACATTTCGTAGGAAATCAATATGCAAATCAATCGTCTAGTCAATATTATCTTGCAACGTGTTGGGCCCGTCCTCTTGGGCACGGTTCTCAATCCGGCACTTGAGCGCAGTGCTTCCCGTAAGCCGCCAATTGCTGCTGCTGCTGATGATGATGATGATAATGATGATGATGATGATGGTGATGATAATGATGATGTGGCGCGGCCGCTTGATAAGGACTATGAGAGCTTACCTGAGGAGTTGACCAAATTTCAGCCCGATAAGGACTTTGATGAACAGCTGAAGGACAATTGAAGCCTCCTTCTTCGCAATAGCGTGTTTAGTTTTAGCACATTGGCATCCAATTAAAACACTGTCAATTACTCTGTTGATTATCTCATTTGTCATTTAAGCTGCATGCCCTCCTTCCACTTCACTTGTCAGTAGACAATAGTGCACGTATTACGTATAGTTAATGCATGCCCCCCCTACAAATACATAGCTTGACCACAAAACAAAAACAAAGATGTTTGTTATACCAAAAAAAAAAACCAAAGCCCTAACCAACCCAAACTAAACCCAACTACAAATACAAAACAATCATCAAACAATTGGCCAATCACAAAAAATTGCACAGCACCAAAATTTGTAAAGCGCGCCTCAGACACCACAATCAACCACCAGACCACAACAAAAGCAACCGCAGCAGCCACCAAAAGTCGTCAAATCAAAAATCACACGAAAAAAAAAAAAGAAAAAAAAAAAACAAAACAAAAATCATCATCAAACCGAAACACAAAAAAGACGAAAATCTGTCTCTGTCTCTCTCATGGACGTCACAGCCAACCATCAAGTTAAGTACAGCCACAACAATAACAACAACAGCCACAACAACAACAACAACAGCAACAGCAATGAACTTGAACAACCAACACCACCAACAAGAATCAAAATAAGCAAAGCATCCAAAACAGCATCATCATCCCAAAAATTCATGGCAGTTGATGGATAAGCATGCTCCCCGTGACAGTTATTCCGCATATCTCTCGTCTGTCTCGTTCTTAGGAAATCGACTCAATTGTTAATCGCATTATAGCTCAAGTAATACGCGTTGCCGGCCCTGGTCTGCTCAATAGCGTACTGGCTGGCAATCGGGGCGGTGGTGGTGCCGGTGGTGGTCGCACCACCACCTCAAGCAGCTTCGATGCCGATTTTGATGATGACGATTTTGATGATGATGTTGCATCTGCATCTGCATCTGCAGCATCTGTTACTGATGTTACATCAACTCCAGCCTCAATTAGCAACAACAATGATGACAATGGCTCGCGGGTCAAAATCGATTTACCCACATTTGCACCCGAGTCGGAATCATCAGCGAACAAAGTGAGTGCGCGTAAGAGCCAACTAACTGAAACAGCACCATCATCAACATCAAGAACCACAACAACAACAACAACAACCACCACCATCACCAATCCCAGTCCCAGCCCAAGCCCAAGCCCCAGCCCTAGCCCCAGCAGAACAACAACAACAACAACAATAGCAACAGCAGCAGCAACACCAACAACAACAACTACAACAACAGCAGCAGCGACAGAGATGCCTTTTCAGCTGTTGTCGCGCTTTCTGGGCGATGAGAAAACATTGAGCACAACAACAACCGGAACAACTGCAGCTTCAACTGCTGCAATTGCAACTGCAACGCAGGCAGCAACAACAAGTACAACTGTTGAAACACAAAGTGTTGAGACAACCACCGATAACTCCCAATTAGCACCTACCACTATCTCAACCATCACTACTCTAACCCAGTATCCCAACAACAACAACAACAACAACAATACCATCGAAGAACCACAATTGCTCACAATTATAGCCGATATAAATCGTTTATTAAACTCTACCAATTATTTTATTACAACCAGAGATAATGTAACAACAACAGCAACAACTCTTGCACCGCCAGCAACAACAATAATGTCGACTACAATTGACAAGAACATCAACAACATCAACAACACCAACATTACGAAATTATTGCCCGTGTATGATTAAGAGCAAATGTGAAACGCAAAAAAACACACAACACTCGACCAATTTTGCGCCAACAACAACAACAGCAACAACAGCAACAACAACAGCAACAACAACAGCAACAACAACAACAACAACAATAACTGAAAGCAAGCAACAATTACATCAAGGCTTCAATTCATATTTATGTAGCTAACATTTTCGTAGTAATCTCAAAATGTAGAACTCATTCAGATGTTTAAGCAAGTAAAGCCGTCTAAAACACAACAATTTGAAACCCTGTTGACCTACTACTCCTGGTGCAAGCAACTAGTTTTTCAACTAACTAAACATAAAACAAATAAATTAGTTTTCAATATAAGCCAATTTTTTTAATTCGAATCGTGCCCCGTGAACCGAAATTAAAAGCAATCGAGCTAGTTTTGAAGCCACATCATTTGTCACTAATTAATTTCGAATCGATCCAGCTTTAAAAACAAACAGCAATATACCACTCCTCCCCCCCCACCGACCGATGACCAATCCTATTTTCCCAACCATTTCGAAACCGATATTTGTTACAACTCCTCCAAATGTGTATCCAAGTGCCTAAAGCGCTCTTTGCACGGGGCAATTCGCAAGAGTTCGATTGATGCGTGGTGACTGAGATAGCCTTTGATTTCCAGTGAGTGTTGTAAAGTACCCGAATTACGTGCTGAAAGTCGAACCAGTCAATGCAAATACAGATTAGAAATCTTGAAGCAAGTTTTCCTTCTGTGTTATGCTTGCAGGACACAGCTGCAAAGTTTTTTGGGTTCTATAACACTGGAATTATAAGTGTTGTAAAGTGCTGCGAGTTAAATTCAAGGAGTTTTGATTTCTGTGTGTGATCTCTTTATTTCTCCCCTCCTTTTTTATCTATCTCCACCTTTCTTTCACTCTCTCTAACTCTCCAACTCTCTCTCTCTCTGTCTCTCGCTGAGCTCTGAGGAAAGTTTTGTGATATGTTAAGCAAATGTTGCGCTCTTTACTTGCCCCGTATGAAGAGCATTTAGCAGTTAGTATTGCCACGCAGTGTCCATTAACGATGAGCCCCGTCCGCAATCCAAATCCGCCCCACAATGTTTAGTATACGAAACAATCACACACATACACAGAAAAAGCAATTAAATAAACTAACCATTCTCTACACTGTACCCAAAATGCACACTCGCACACGCCCACCAATCCACGCCCCACCAATCCACGCAATCCACAATCCAACGCAAACCGCACACGAATCTGGCCCCAAAAATCGAATCGTGGTTGTTGTAGCAAATCGATGAGCAAGCGAATCGCATCATCTCCAAGCTGCTGCGCACTTTGGGACCAACTGTGTTGCGCACCGCCATTCAGGGCAACACAGCGAATGCGGCACGCGACACCTTCGACGCTGACTTCGATGATGATGATGATGACGACCAGACAAAGAGCGATCAGAGCAGCAGCAGCAGCAGCTCGAGTGGCAGTAGCAGTGGCACTCGTGTATCCATTGAGCTGCCCACCTTTGAGCCAGACGATGATAACGAAATTGATGGGAATGAGAAGACTAGCAGCAGTAGCACTACCACCAGCACAACCACCACCACCACCAGCAGCACCACCAAGACGCCCAGTCGTCGATAATAACAAAGAAATGTGCGTGTAAATTTGTTTGCTACAACAACTAAGCGATGTATTTCAAGAAATTACAATATTGGCACAATTTTTCTTTAATGTTTATCAAATTTTGTTCCGTGTTTTCACAACAGCAACAAGAATTGGCAATACCACAACAACAACAACAACAACCACAGCACAACTGCAAGCACCACTCAAACTCAAAATTGTTTATGATATTAATGAAAATTATAACAAAACAAAAAAATGTCTATTTACAACACTGGTTTTCGATACTAATATATCAGTGCATCTGTCACTGTCCCTCAAACTATATACACTTGTACTTTGACACACTGTTTGTTTCTTTCCCATTTGATATGTTGTAGTTGTAAGTCTTTCCATTGCGCTCTCTCTCTCTCTCTCTCTCTCTCTCTCTCTCTCTCTCTCTCTCCCTTTCTCTCCATATCTCTGTATCTCTCTCTCTCTATTTTTACCCATCTCTCTTTCTACCTCTCTCTTCATCTCTATCTGTCTGTCCGTCCTCTCTCTTTAACACTCTCTTTCTGCTCATCTCTCTTTATCTCTCGCTCTCTTTCTACCTCGCTGTGTCTCCACCATCTCTCTCCCTCTCTTTCGCTGTCTCTGACTCTCTCCTATACTTGAATATGTAATCTTAAAGAATGTTTTGTAATTATTTTCGCATCCATCTTCTATGCGCCCCTCTTTTGGCGCACTCTTCAAAATATAATAGGTGTTTTTTTAAATATATTTACATTAAAATTGTGTTAGTTGTTTAAGTCGTTTATAATCTACTTTAAATATACCAAAATAATCTTACCTGTATGAATTTTATAATGCTCAAACATATATATTTTTTTTTAGAGTGTACTCGTACACAGCATTCTACATACATTATATATATAAAATTTAAAATGATCGCCGTTATTCACGAGTAATTCATTAGTGCACTTGCAAACATTCATGAGTATATTCATAGAATATTTTTTAAGTGCATTCACAATATTCATGAGTGCTCATGCTCATTGGCGTATTCACAAAACATTCGCAAGAGCATTCACATATGTACGCTTACCAGCCATGAGTGCACTCACTACGCTATTCAGAGTCACGAATGTTTCTTGACTCTTCCACGGGGTGTTCACATTGGATTCGCACATTCGTTTCGCACACACACTCGAAATCATAAAAAACAGCAACCAAAAATCCCATTTTCAATTCGATTACAGCCTTGAATACTACTGGAAGAAGTCGTAATCATAATTCACTCGTTCCCCCCGAATTTCCAATTTGCACAAATTCAATTTGCAGAAAATAACGAGTCCAAGAATATGAGAACGTCGCCCGATTTCTGGCGACCAATGCATGATTTCTATCAATGGCTAAAAACCCACTTGTTCGAGAGAAATTTTCCATTTCAAATAATGAATAATGCTTAACTAAAGAAAATCGTGTGTGTTGAGTGTTCGTTGATCGAAAGAAAAACGCTTGCTTTTTCAGCACATTTTCTGCACTTACAAATGTGTGTATGTATGCATGTATGTATGTAACCTGTTTGCAGACGATGCACGTTTGGTACTCTCTTCTTTAAGCCTCTCTCTCTCTCACACACACACACACACACACAGACACGCACACTCTGTCGCAATACTTTTAACTCTGATCCAAGGTCTTCGCTTAGAAATTATTAGTTGTGTTTAATAGTTTCCTTTTGTTTCTTGTTGCCACAACACTTGCGCTCTTTCGCTTGTGATCCTTGTGGCGTTGCATTTAGCTTGATCGATTGCTCATTTGTCTATCTGCTTTTGTTTTCCTTTTTGTTTATTTTGAATCTTTTTCTCTTTATTTTCATGTTCCATTAAACCGATTCGATTTGTGCAAATAACCAAATAAAAAATACAAAAATAATAATAATATTATTATAAATCCAAATACAATAAAAAAAAAAAAAAACTGCAAACAACGCATTGAAACCATCAACTGCAATTTAAAACTATAAAAATCGAATAATAATAATGTAATAAATTTATAAAAAAAAAATCTCTCAAAATGTATACATAAATACACCGATTGCATTTGCGCACGTACATCTATGTCTCTCACTCTCACCCTCTCTCTCTCTCTCTCTATCTCTCTTTCACTCTCTCTCTCTCTCTCTCTCTCTCTCTCTCTCTGTCTGTCCATCATCATCAATTAACAAATAAAAAATCAAACGGCAAAATCGTATAAAAACTACAACAATAAAAACCAAACAAAAAATCGAATGGCAAAAACCGTCTAAACCCATAATGCCAAAAATGCAAACATTACATTCACCTCCTACCTAACCTTACATATCTGATAACCCACACTCACTCACACATAAACACACACATACACACACACATATATATATATATGTACTCGACCACAATCCCAATCCTTTGCAAACATACACAAACTACAATACACACATAATACATAATCGGACCACATATGCCTCTGCAACAACAAAACACACACATTGCGCCGCCCGAAAATCCTTTGCCATGCCAAACGAAATCTACTCACCACAAATACGCACACACACACACACACACACACGCACACACACATACCAAATGCACATAATCAACTTAAAAATTCAAAATTTTGACAATGCAACATACCAAATACAAATTCCTTGCGGCGAAAAAAACCAAAAAAAAACACACAAAAAAAAACCCCTGTTCCGATCACAGAACGGTGCCACCGATACAAAAATCGATCTATCGGCAATTAATAAACAATTGGAGGAGACAATTAGGGTGGCGCGACAGGTGAAAGAAGCGGAGGCCGCAGCAGCAGCTGCCGTTCAGCAATCGTCGGGAGGCTCACCCATTGCCCAGGCACCCATTCCACTCAAGTCGAATGATCCCATCCAGCTCAGCTTTAACAACGAGCTGCCAACAGTAAATGTTGGCAACAGTGGAATAGACGATGTGAAAGCTCTGAGCACCAACGATTTGCAGCAATCGGAATCGAAATCGCCGGCCATTGATGACTTGTCACTGGACTCGGCGGAGGACACGGCCGATGTGGATGATCGCAACAAAAGGTAAGCAGACAACCCAGCAACACCCCTCACCCCTTCTCCAATCACACCCCTCAAAAAATTCAGTCTGTCACAACGAATTGGCCAATAAAACATGCTACATACATATATACATACATATGTACATCACAGAGATCATGCAAAGCAATTTATAAAAAATATTTGACATCAAGAAAAAATATAGTTCAAGCTTATCTTATATTTAAAAAGCAACTATACACCAATATATATATATATATATATATATAAATATATACATATTGCAAAACAACTAGCCGGATTTTATCTATGATAAGATAATGATTCGGATTATTGCCAATATTATTGTTCCTATGAAAATATGGTCATGCATATTTATAGCATTGCTTAGTAGTAAAATCCATAAAATCTTAATAAATTATCCAAGCTTATTATCCTTCAATTTGAACAATAAAATTTGATTATGTTCCGTTCGTTTCAAATAAAGTCAACAACGACAGTTAAGCTCAAATAATTTGAATAAATCCGCAACATAAATCCATAGATTGCATTCCTGTACGACTCGACACGATAAAATTGAACTAATAAATAACGCAAAATTTTGAACAAAAACCACACTCAACTAATTACACAATTTGGTACACGTTTCCTTCAACCCACCCACAATGGCAAAAAAAAAAAAAAATGTCATAAATCGACACACAAAAGTAATCTATTCAAAAGGTTCCTGAGCTTTGGCGGCGCTGGTCTCGCTGGCGGCTCAAGTGGCGGCGCCACGCCCGGTGGCAACAGTTTGGGCGGCGGCGCCGGCGGCGGTTCCGGTAACTTTCTCTTGGATGCGGTGCGAGTGAGTACAATCAAAACAAATAGCCTGGATTCATTAAACAAACGCTGATTGCTAAAATTGCACACACACACACACAAAAACACACATCACATGTCATCAGCTCTTCTCGGGCAGCGTGCAGACCCAACAGGGCGATGAGGCCGCCAATAGCGTAGGAGGAGGAGGCTCTGGCAGCACAGATGACACAGATGGTAGCGGGGATAGCACACGCACTGCCGACGGTTACACCGAGGGTATTCCCGGCCCCGTGACGCGTCTCGTTGTCTTGGCCAATCGGGGACTGGCCAATCTGGTGCAAGACTTGATATTGGTAAGAACTAAGAACAGAAGCAGCAAAAGTTAACAATTGCATATAATATACTATAACAATATATTCTACCCAATACAATTCTATAGCGCGTTGCCGCCACCAGCGAGAAGTTTGTCAACTTCAAGGCAAAATTGATAACGGCACTGATCTGAGTACACCTTGGCGCCGTCCACAAGGTCCCGTTTTAGTCAAGTCAACAACTCAACTGTACAGAGTCAAACAGCAGCAAACATTACACACACACACACACACACACACACACAAAAACACACAAACGCGCGCACACAATCACGTTAGAAACTGTCCTACACACATACACACACACACACACACATACACACACCATCACAACACACACAAACCAACTATGATTTTGTTGTGCATTATTTTTGAACAAAATTTATACTTTTTAGCAAATTTATATATTGTTTTTAAATATACAACTCAAATTCTTACTAGTGAAAGTAGTAAAAAACAAAACAAAAAGAAATTGTCATCAAACAAAAAACAACGAAAAATTACAGAACTTTATTTATTTTTTTTTTTTTTTTATACAAATGAAAAGTAAAAAAAGAAAAATGCGAAAAAAAAACATATATGTATAAACATAAATACGATGAAGAAATAAACAAAACAGATGAGTAACACAAAAAAAAAAAAAAAAAGAAGAAAATCTTGCTCAATTTTTCACATGCTCTCTCCTCTATTATCTTTTGCTTTTGTAAATATTTTTGCCACTGCTGAGTATGAAGTCTACTTAAGCTACTGCAAATTTCCTTAATGTTCCCCAAATGTCCATTACACATACATATATATTTTTTTGTTTACTTAAAAAATCATGACTGTGGTGTTTTATTTACTATTATTTTTAAAAGAACGAAAATAAACAAAACAATCTAATTTTATATAGTCGAAGTAAAATAAACTACAAGTTTTGATCACATTTATTTTTTGCTTAATTTTGTGTCTCAAAAAATTATTAAAAAAAAAAAGCGCTAAAAAATATTACAAATACAAATTCAATGTATAAGCTTAGTTCAAAAACCCCAATCAATGCTACACTTTCAATTCAAATACTTTTAATTTTTGTACAACCGTATCCAGGATACTCGATTATACAATCAATTCTTTTTCTTTTGTTTTTACGCAAACTGTTTTAAATGGATACCTTTTAATTTACCCATAAGCAAAATGTGTTTTTATGAATTATAGCAATTTAAGTGAATTTTTACATGTGTATAAAATAAACATTTTTATTTTAAAAACTATTTCAATTATTTCTCTCCGATCGAAAGGGAATAGTATCACAAGCACCTTGGATGAAGTTATAGCTGTAGAAAGTTCTTCTTTTTATTTATATAGATCAGTACTAATCAAGGCTAAATGTAGTCTCACAAGAACCAATCTTTTTACCAATCTGTACGTGGTTATGTACATCCACTCCGCGAAGTTCGATTATAGGCCTGGTATTGCATTGGAATGCAAGTTTCGGTAGTTTTTTCCAAGATTTTTGGGTTTTTTTTTTTCCTTTTTATAGGTGCGAAATTCGAATAAAGGCAGTCTCTTTCAAGCCTTTGGAAAAGTAATTAGGGCGGTTTATGGATTTTCTTTGAATGGGATAATTATGTATACATATTTATTTAATATGTTATATTATTAGCGACAGATTAGTAGCATAGAAAAATTTGGAATGGGATAGGGAAAAACACTCTAGCCTGAGGAGGTAGCTATGATCCTTGCTTACAAGGATACTGGAATGAACAACGGGCAAATATAAGTTAAATTAAGTCGATCGGCATCAGCAATAAAATGAAAAAAAAAAACTATAACACTAAAATTTTCAAAAGAACACATGTCCTGGAAAATGTGGTATTTTCTGATGGGATAACATTTAATTTCGATGGTACAAACGGTTTAAATTATTACTGACACGATTTAAAGAAGTCTGAGAGATTTTTCCCCACTTGAAGCTGTTGTGGTGCTTTATTCATGATCAAGGCTGCATGCAATCATCACAACAGGACCCCGATATGTAAATTTCAAGCCGTGTGAACTTGAAGGATTATACAAACCTGATGGACAAAGATTTGGTGAACTTTATAGAGCATCAGCCAGACCCAAATGCCTTATTCCAACAGGATAATGCTGCCATACATGTGTGGCGGGTCTGTCGTGAGGGTTTCGGGCTAAGGATTTTAAGCTTTAAGAGTTGTCAGCAAGATCACCAGAACACATTTTCTAAAATATTTTTTTTTTTTAATTTTATACGGCAAGAAACAAGTGCCTTTGGTCGAGTTTCGTAGAGTGTATGTATGCATGTATTTATATATATTTATATAAATATGTATATACACATATATTAATATATATATAAATATGTATATATATATAAACGTATGTGTATGGCCAAATTACAATACTCTGAGAAAAAGTATTTAAAAAAAATAAACAAGCCAAAATCTTTGCTTGACTGAAATCGAAAAATTATCTCGCTGCCAACGATTCAAGCAAAGGCAAAAAAAAAAAAAAAAAACAATAGCAAAACAAAAGAAATACGAAAATTTCACGTGGATGTTGTTGCACTTGTTGACGCAAGTGTAGACGTTGCATGTGGTCTGGTCTCAATATGTGGAGTGTGGATATGGGAAGCAGCTAAGCGTAGTTACCCACAAAAGTGCCACTTCCGTTTTGAGCTGTAAGTAAGCAAAACAACAACAAAAACACACATGGTAAAGGCAACCAACCAAACAGCCCGTGAGAGTGAGAGAGAGAGGGCGACAGAAAGAGAGAAATGTGCAGAATGTTAGCAATGAGCAATGTAGGATGAATGATAAAGAAATGATCAAATTGCAGTTGCAATCAGAATGAGAATGTGCATTTGTATGCGCAGCGAGAGAAAGAGCAACAAATTGTTGCCTCTTTGCTTATCCTGCGACGCGTCATTGCAAACGGCGCACCGAGCAATTAACATTGAACAATTAAAGTGCTTGTGCAGTTTTCCAGCCGTTTCCCGTTTCAGCGACAACGGCACGCGTCTTGTGTGGCAGTGCGAGACTCTCGAGTGTCAGTGTGCAAGAGGGAGATGGCAGCATTGCTGCAATGCTTTGTTTTGACAAGTGCGCATAAGTACCGTTGCTTTTGGATTTTTAGTTTGTTATTGTTGTTATGTTTATTGCCGGCTGTGGGCTGCTCTCTTCACTCTTCACTCTTGTTCAGTTCTTCATGCACAATTTGTCGTCACTTGCGACGATGATGACTTAATTCGTTTAGCAGCCGAACGCAATTATAGCCGCTGAGCTACAAAACATTGACAGAGGGGGCGGGGACAGGGAGAGACGGAGAACGCCTCGAACTGACCAATGTGGCTGGCAGCATCGTCAGCTCATTCGTATTAGCATTCGTAGTCCAGGAAGCAAGCAGTGCACATACGCTTACTTGTTAATATGGACATCAACATCAACATGAATGAGAACGACGCTCTCGACATTTCCTCGCTGCTGCTGTCTTCGTTTGGTTCCCATGCGGTGGATAGTAACGGTGATTCCGAGGACTCATCAATTGGCGCCAGCAATCATCGACAGAACACAGATGCACCGCCACCACCCAGACAAAAGATAAATGCTCGCGAACGCTATCGCACCTTCAAGTGAGTAAAGTGAAATACGCAATTACAGTTACAATTGCAGTAACAGTTACAGATACAGTTACAGTACATTATATTACGCTTAATCGGATTGTGTTCTCTGTTTATAAAATTTAGCGTGAACGCTGCGTACGAGGCACTGCGCGGCTTGATTCCCACAGAGCCAGTGAACCGCAAATTGTCCAAAATAGAAATAATACGTCTGGCCAGCAGCTATATCACACATCTGCGCAGCACATTGCACGCAGGTTAGTCAGTCAATTTATTTGCATTCATTTGGTTTGCTTGTTACATCCACAATCATTATTTGCTATTTTCCGTCTTTTCTTTTTTGTCTTCTCCATTCAACTTCCTCGCACAGGCTCTGATCGGCAACCCTGTCTGCTGCGAAAGTGTGAGCACAACAAATACGCGAATGATGGCAGCGGCGCAGCAGACCGCGTTAACATTTGTACATTTTGTATGAAACCAAGAATGTCGCAAGTGACGGAATCTCGATAGTTGTAGATCACACAAAAATGTAAATAAATAAATGTACTATACTATATATAAATTACTATTTTTATTTCAATTTAGTATATGTTATACTTGCAATTTTCTATGCGCCCTCTATGCGCAGTCAAATGTACTAAGAGACTAACCGACAGCTGTTATTGCCAACAGTGGCTCAACTGTTCTCAAAATGATGACAACAGTTGCTGTCAAAAAAAGTGTGTACACACCTACAGCTGATGAGCATTTAAACTGATATACATGTTTGCAATTTCGTTTAATCTTAAAAAAAAAATGTATTTGCTGCGCATTTTCTTTAACTGGAACGTAAATGTTTGCTTAAAAATATTGATCAGCCGATATACTAAAATACAGTGTGTACACAAAAAATACTCGCAATAATTTTTCTTCCGACTGTTTGGTAACTCTACAGTATTGCTGACTCGCCAAATTTCCGCGGGATTTATTTGAGTCGATTAGAAACTTGCTGCTTTGTCTTGTTTAAAAAATGGGCGATTTGCTGAACGTAAGTTTTAGATGATATTGCTGACTATTTGCTAATTTTATTGTATGTATGTATGCATTACCCGGTCACCCAGAACACCGAGATGCTCAAGAAACTCGGCATCGACAGCGCCAACCAATGGATCATTTACGACGAACGCTTCGAAAAATTCTTTCAATTCCTGTTCAGGAATATTAGCGACTCCAACATACTCACCGACCACGAGCTGTTGGCCCGCGACGAAATGATGCAGCATGGCGAGTGGCTGAACGAGACGGAGCGTCAGCTAAAATTACAGCAAATTGAGTCCGAATGCCCGGGTCTGCTGCAGCACACGGATGAAGATGTGGAGGCGCTTGCCGCTGAAATCGAGCAACTGCAGCAGGCAACAAATGATTACAACGTGCTCATCGATGAAATGAAGTAAGTAAGAAGATTAAGTCGAGAACGCAAAAATTGTTTATCAAACGTTTAACGATTCGTTCAAAACAGGAACACAAAGCACAGCATTAACGTCGATCTGTCTGAGCTGGAATATGAGGTTAGACCGCTGCAAGTGGCGGAAAGGGAATTGCTGAGCGAATGCCAAAAGAAGGCTGGCCAATTGGAGCAGCTGCAGCGACACAATCTTGAGCTCGTTGAGGAGACAAACAGGGAATTTACCATGCAACAGATGCCGCCGCTGTTTATGCACCAGCTGCCCCTCGATCAGTATTTCCTCAAGTGTGACTCATTTCTGCAGTATTTCACGCTCTACATGAAGGACAATTTCAAAATACAGGAATATGCCGAGTTCGAGAGCACCGATGTCGACATACAGCAAATGAACAGCAAGCTGGAAAACTTGCAAAACTCGTAAGTAACTCATTCGCACACACACACAGAGTCTTTCATTTACGAATACTTTCAGCATGGAGTATTATACACTCGCTTATATCAAAATGAAGGCCACTGCCACAGCGACCAAGGCGCTGTGCGATCAACTTGATCTGAATCGCATAACGTGCCTCAGTTTGAAGGAGATGGTGCGCGAGACGGACAACCTGCAGCTGCTCAACGAGAACCATTTGAGTAATACACACAATACGCTGGAGACAGTCTTGGCCATCCATGTCCAGCAGCGCATCCAGCAAAGTATCGAGATGGTCCTCTACGAGAACACCAAGCTGAAATTGGAGCGTGCGATGCGACGACGCGAGAGCGATAAGCAGCTGACGACCATTATTTCGGATGCCCTGCTAAATGCCGAACTCATTTGGATAGCTATACAATTGGATTTGGAAAAGAAACGCAACTTTAAGGACAACTCCAAGGTGCTCGGCGAACAGGCCGAGGCGTGCTGGAAAAGTGTGCAGGCCATGCTTTCTGTAAATGCCAACAACAAGAATGGTGCAGTCTGTGCACAGTTCGTGCATGAAATTGCCAGTCAACTGTCCGCACATCTTGGCCAGAATGTCCGCTCAACGGAGGCGAAGAGCTGCCTGTATGAGTATGAAAAGTTTGGACGCCTTTTGGCCTATTCACTTCAAAGTATGCTCAATGAAAAGAGTCATGTTTATGTGCACGAACAACTGGCCGATCTGTGAGTAATTTATAATAATAATAATATATAATGTGGATGAGATATTTATTGCTGACTGAATGGCACTTTTAATTAGAAATCATTTCATTTCACATTTCAATTGCTAACATCTCCAGTTATCCCGATTAGCATTTGACAAAACTCTCTTTCGTTATTCGCAGCAAGCGTTTGGAGGAAAAGCTGCGTCCTTTTGTCTACGACTCGCCGGTGGAGCAGCCAATGTTCGAGCATACTCAATATTTGTATCAAATGCTTAATGTCGCCGAGCAGCAGCTGTCTTTTGATAAATCAATCCGCCATCTGCGCACTCAGTTCCAGGAAACGATCACACAGCGTATGGTAGGCAAAAAAAAATAAATAAAAAAAATTTTTTATATATTATTTATATGCATCTAACTGGTATTTTTTCTACTTTTGTAGGACAACGAGAAACTCTATCGCTACAGCAAACTTTTGTGGATTTGGTTTCTTACCCAGCCGGAGCGCATGATTCGTGCAATTGATGAGGTCAAAAAGTGTTCAGCCAAAATGCCGGCGCTGAACAGCAGCATGCTCCGTCCGGGCGGTGGTCTGCAGCGTAAATGAGTCAACCAAAACACATGCATGCATATATGGTGTATGCAGATGTGGTTTATAGCGATTCATCATCATAGAAAACCCAAGATTTATCAATGTATGTGGTCAGCTCTGCTGTTCCTCTGCTCTCACAGAGATCATCGTTATATAAGATTCGGAAAAAAACTGGTTTAAAACTACACATTGAAGGCAAATAATATATAAAAAAAATTTTAAAAAATACAACGATCATATAAAACTAAAAGTATAATAATCTGGATTTAGAGTATATCTTTGCACAAAATATGCAGCGAATATTTTAAGTTTTTAGTTCATTTGTTCCCTTATTAAATGTAGTCTTAAATGTACCAGTGCAAACCGAAAAAGTATTAGAAAAAAACAACATTTAAGCTGTAAATGAGCCTCATGTTAAATTTAACTTTTAGTCACATAAAATATGAAATAATGAGATTTAAATTGAATAATAACTTCAAACAAGAATTTTTGTGCCATCAAATCAGATTTTTCGAAATCTGTTTTTTGCTGCAGAGACTGTTATTTTATGCCTTGCTTTATTCGCGATTTTATTTAATATATCCATCGAATTGTGACCTTAGAAGTATTGTTGCCTGAAACGGTTTTGAAGGCATAAAACAAGTTCCTTCAAGCGTTTTTTGTTTGTTTTTGTATTAATGTTACTTTAAAATATTTGTTGCTTTGGCCAGCACGGCAAAATGATCTGTTAGCCGAACAATAATATATTAAATAAGCTTAATAAACAGCTGGATTCGTTTTAGTATGTACTTAAATATCAAACGGCAAAGGAGAAACGCCAAACAACTAACGGTACAATATCAAAACGGAAGTGGTAATGGAAGTGGAAGTACACCTTGAGACAAGTAGGAGCTGTTTACCTTTGGCATTTGCATTGGCTTTGGCTCCTCGCTGGCTGAGCGATGCATTCGATGCGATTGCGAACGCGATGCGTGCTCTGCATGCTCATTGAGGCAAAGGCGACGTGCAACGGATGCGTTGCGGGCAATGCAACACAGCAGGAGCTGCTGGTATACAGATACAGTAAGCCAACGTTATTATCATACCGGTGTTGTGTTTGACTTGGCAAATGGCAGTTACCAAATGCGAGATTGATTGCCAATCCCCCCTCCCTTCCCCCTACAAGCAAACAAATAATAGAAAAGCCCAATGAAATGAGACAGAGCAAGGGAAACGGAACTAGCGATTGATGGTGAAGTGAAAATGTTAGTACAGGTAAGGGGAAAGGTGTGGAGTGTGGGGTGTGGGGTGTGGAGTGTGGAGTGTGGGGTGTGGAGTGTGGGGTGTGGAGTGTGGGGTGTGTGGTGAGCTAAACAATCAACAACGAGTCAAAAGCAACCACAAACAATCGAGTGGCTCGGTTAAATATTTGAAATTCATTTCGCGCCGCAGCGTTGACTTTTCGATGACAGCATTTAATGGTTATTATGTAAACGGTTTTTATTTTTATTTTGATTTTTATTTTTTTATTTTTATTTATGTGTGTGTGTGCATGTGCAGTAGACAGTGGTCAACAAAGGTCAACCACACGCGATACGTGGTGATCGAATACCCAGCGACACGAGCAGTTACTGCTACAATGCCACAATATAACTGCCATCAGCAGCTATAAGCCTGCATTGATTTGACTGCCAGGTGCCAAATGCCAAGTGCCAAGCCCTAAATTATGAATGTATTTATGTTGCCCTCCCTCTCTCTTTGCCACACACGCACTTTCTGTCTCTCTCTCTCCCTCTCTCTCTCTCTCTCTGTTCCTCGTTCTCTCCCCGTATATGTCGGAACGGATCCGTTTTAGCGCTAGCAATCAAACCCATTAACCAGCAAGACAAACAAGTCTCATAACAAAAAGAAAAGAAAAAAACACCTGTTGCAATTGGCCTGGTTATAAAACACAAAAAGATGTGCCGAGACAAAAGACATACATAATCATTTTGCACATAAGGGCCTAGGGAGATTATTATAGAAATCAATTTGATGTGTCTGTGCGAGTGATGGGATTTACAATCAAAGCCAATGCCAAATCGTTTTTTTTTTTTTTTTAAATTGTGCTTCTCTTTATGGAAAGATATTAAGATGGGCAGCGGGAATTGTAAGAGTCGTAAGTCGTAAATTATGTGCACTGCATTGACCCCATATACATATATGAATCTATATATTCCTTTTCAGCAGATATAGCAATGTCTGCCCATCTGTCTGCCTCCATGCAAATTACACAATTAGACTTCAAACTATCTCGATACCCCCTGCAACTAATATTTATTTTCGCAGTAATTAGTAAATAATCATATATATATATCCCATTAGCTGACCAATTAATATAGCATTGTTTATGTGTATATATACCTGATACATATTATATTATTTAATAATATTAATTCTACTATTCTATTATAATTAAGAACAAATAAATATGTTGCTCCTTGCCCCAACATCATTTTATCCCACATATATTCCGTGGTCATCCAAGCAGAATTTGGGGTTTTCTGTTTCCTATCCTATCAATTCTAAGCTGCTGCGGCTTTATTAATCGTGGCTAAGCCGTGATTTACTTACTTGTTCATAAGTAGGTACATATGTACCAAATTGAAAGGCGTTTAACAGTGCGCTGTTAACTAACAGCTGAGCAGAGCTGGAGCTGTCTGGTTAGCAGAGCTGGTTGCTGCTTCGCGGCTGCGCAGCGCGGCGACAACTTGTTGTTGCGCTATTGCTGCTGGTGCTCCTCTTAGCAACTGGCCAACTGGCGGCTGTTAATGCCTGGGTTACGCTTTTTGGCCACAAATCGAATTCAGTGCAGTGGCGACTCTTGAACGGTACTGTTGGCTTAGCGGTTTTGTTTTTTTTTTTTATTATTTTTTCTTGTACACACTAAATGGTATTTTTGCTACTAGCTCGGTAAACGAAACGAAATCGAAATTGCCAAATTTGAAAACAACACAAATAAAAAAAAACAAAAAAAAACAGTTGAACATAATTTTTTCTTATATACATATATATATTTATTTTCATTGTAATTGCATGCCATACATACAATATTTTTGTTTTGTTTTTGTTGCGTTAAGTGTAAAAAATAAAACACAAAAAGAAGCGAAGGAGAAAAAAAAAAAACCCCAATTCAAATGAAATTAATAATAATAAAGCCAATGCGAAAGTGTATTTTTGAAAATTGAATGTAGAGAATTGTGGTAAAAGCACCGCCTGCCTGAAAGTGAAAAACTAAATGCGCAGACGTGTGTAACAGTTTTAACTCTTTTCGATCTTGGCTTTTCTTTGTGGTTGTTGCTGTTGCTGTTGCTGCTGTTGTCGCTCTTGTTGTTGCTGTTGCCGCTGGGCAACGGAGCATAAAGCGACGCAGATCTGCGCAGGCGCCGCCGCAGATTGCATAAAATTTCTGCAGCAGCCCAAAAGGAAAAATCGCAAAACGAAAAGCAAAAACAAATAGCAACAATAGCAAAAAATCCAACAAGGCGCTTGGCCCAGTTTTAACATACTTACTGCTACATACATTTTTCAAATATTTTCGTATTCCATAAACAAAAAAAAAAATAAATTTAAAAAAAAAAAACCAAAAACAAACAACAACAAATATTTAATAATAAAGCAAAGCATTTTGCTGGCTGTCGCCGTCCAAAAAGAAGGCAATTGCATTTAACTGCGTTTAACTGCATTATTCACCAACAGCACCGATAATAGTTGCAACAACATCAACATCAACATCAACAGCGGCATCGTCTACAAGCAGCAACAGCAGCAAATATTTAACTGCATACAGTCAAGTACAACAACAACAAGTTGCCCATAAAAGCTTTGCCGCCAAAATGCTTCCGGTAAGTTGCCAAAGAGTTTGGTACAAAAATCATTTATATTTTTTTTTTTTTTTGTTTTTTACAACTTTTTGGTGCATTTTGTGCGCAAATTGGCGCAAATCTTTCGTCAAGTCGTTTAGCAACATTCCATTTTCGAGCCAAGATTGAGAGTCTTGTTTTGTATTTCCTGTGAGCTGCTGCATTATATCATCAACTGGATTAATGACCCATCAACCTTGAAGATGCCGCAAGCGAAAGTTGTAGTGGCAACCCAAAATCCAATTCCCATTCCCATTCCCATTCCTCAATCTCCACTCACAAGGCTAGTGTTGACATTCAGACAATTCAATTAAATCGATGTCCTTCTCACGGTTTGAAATACTCACAAAAAAACAAATACATTTCCAGATCACCACACAATCCGTGTGTCGATCTTTAGCCAAAAATCAACAACAGGTTGTCTTTGGTCAGCATCTTCTATTTGTTGTTGCTTTTAACTACTGATTTCGTTTTCATTTTGTATTTTTTGTTTTTTTAAGCTTGATTGCGTAATTAATTAAAGCCAGAATAGCAAGTGTTTTATTCTGCTTTTTTTCTTCTCGAATATAATGTTGGGATACATACATATATATAAATGTATAGATGTATATGGGTTTTCATTGGTCTTAATTGCTTCTCGAAACTTTCTTTTGTTTTGAACTTATAAATAATAAAAAACTAATGTGATAATTGAATTTGTCATTGCTTTTCTTTTCTTTTCCTTTCGCTTTGTATTTATTTTCATAAATTTTTGTAAAGATATTTTCTCCCTTCAAAATACGTGTTATTTTTTTTTTAACAGTTTTATGTAATCGTTGTGGCCTCTCCAAATAATTGAAGACTATGTAAACTGATTACCTTTGGCACAAAATTTGCTTTGTTATATAATAAACACCTCAAACGCATTTGCCATTAATACCTATCGAAAACACTCGAAAATCAATTTAAATTTACCGCAAATTATCTGTATCTCGGCACTGAACACCTTGCATGCATATTGAAGATACAAAAAAAAAATATATATATATATATATATATTATATATATAGTATATAAAGCGAAAAGAGTTTGGGGCATGCAATGCATACGAGCAAGTAAATGGCCAATAAATACTTTTACTTTGGCGTCAAGTAAACAATTTGGATTGAATTTCGTTTTCGTTGAAGATCTTTTGTGGCTGGTTTCTTTTACATCCGCGTTGTGCCTGGCGGCTGCTCATCATACGTATCTTTTGGCCAGATGCTATTGATGGCCCCTATTCCACTATTCACGCTTCTTTTCTTCTTCTTCTTCTTCTTCTTTTTTTTTCTTTTTGTTTAACTGTCATGCTAATTTTTGGTTCAGCATTCACAACAACAAAAAAACGAACGTTCGAGTTGCGCATGCAAATTTAAAAATAAAAAATAAAAAATAAAAATATAAAAATATAGTAAAAAAAAGAAGAGAAGAAAACTTGTTTGGCTTGTGTGTGCATTTGTTTTTGTTATAGATTATTTTTGGGTCTGTGTTTATTGTTGTATATGTGTGTTTTTGTTGTTGTCTTTTTTGCGCTACCTTACAAATAACTTTTGAGCGGAGGCGAAACAAGTTTATTGCGACAAGTGTCCAACGCGGAATAAATGCTCATCACCATCATCATCACTTGAGCTGATTTGATGTCAGCACTGAAATATGCGTGTGGCAAATCCATGGGCCATGTTTCATAAGCGTTTCCCATAACTCGGAAACACAAGTATGTGCAAATGGGTGTGTCTCTGTGTGTGTGTCTCTCTGTGTTTGTGTGTGTGTTTGTGTAAGCACTTCACATTGAAATGTAAGCGGAAATGTTGCACCCTCAATGCAGCGTCATGAGCAACATCATCATTCAAGGCGTTGCCCAACTCTCCATATTTAAATCTCTTCACTGGCGGCGGGTGTGCAAATGTTGCAAATGCCATGCAGCATTAAATATGCGGCAAAGTCAGCCAACGCAAAAATGCAACATTGTTAACACTTTCTGCTTTTTGCTCCTCCTCATTTATTACGGTTGCCATTTGCTGGGCGCAAACAATGACACTGAACTTATTCAACTACGGACACAACTATATCCAAAATGAAAACAACAAAATCAAATCCCATCTGCAGCCAACTGATGTGCACTTTTTCTATTAAGATTTCAGCAAATAATCAAAACAATTGCCAATTGTCGGAGTGACGCAAAAGACGTTAAAGTAAAGCCAATAGAAAAGTGAATGCTGCATGGCTTGTGTGGTTTATTTAAATTTGATCACACGCGCTTTTAGCTCGTCGCTTATTTGTATCTCTGACATTTTTGTGTTGCCAGTCTCAGCTGGGAAAGGGGAGGGTTGGGGGTACTGATTAAGTTACCGGTTTGCCAATTAAACCGCGTGGCTTGAAATTCCAGCAAAAACTGTTTTGTCGGCAGTCAGCCAAGAGCCAGCATTCAAATCCATTGCTTGTAATGTATCTGTCAGATACACACTCATTCTCCAGCATCGTTGGCCCCATTAACAAATGCCTCGTTACGTCAACGTCAACTTCAACGGCAACTTCTGATGGTTGCCAGTGCACTCTGCAGGAGGACCACACCAGCTGTGTGTGCGTGTGTGTGTGTGTGTGTATGTGTGTGCTTGTGTCTGTGGCCACAATAGATAGTCTCGAAGCACAGTAGATACTCTCTTAGATGCGTCAGTCCCATTATACACATATAAGTTGGCTGGCCATGCAAATCATTAACATATTCCTAATACTGCTGCTAATTCTAATTTAAGATCGAATGTGGTTTGGATAACTTATTCATATGAAGATGCCCGTATTAATCAATAATGCTAATACATAACTTAAGTAATTCACTTTTGAAAAAAACGGGAAGTCTAAAACGAAAAGAATATGAGAATTGCTTAAGTTAAGTAAAAAGAGTGAACAAATTGGCAAGTAATAAATAAATAATACTGAATTATGCCCGAACAAGAAAAAAAAAAGATATAAATTCACATAAAGAAGAAAATTATACAATGGCATCTATACAATTAATTGTGTCATTTGCTATTTTTGGCCAACAAAGCTATTATAAACAACCATCACTAATGGCATTTTCCAAAGTACATTTCATACAGTGGGATATAGATGGGCAGATCATTGATTTTAGTTGCAATGCATATAAATGAATCATTGTCAAAATGATTTGCATCTTTTGTTCATTTAGCTCGTGTTTATTCGGCAATTTTGAAGGCAATTATACTGAAATATGATTCTGCAAGCGTATCAATCACATAACGTCAATCAGTAGTTGCCCGGACTGCTGATTTGTTTCAGCGTACTACTCGCACCAGTAACTGATAATGTGCATGTATATATATATATATATATAAATTTATATACATCAGCTTGAAGGTCGACCTGTTTGGCTGCGCAATGTGAGGCAAAAGCAAAGTTATAAATTAATGTTTTAAAGGCAAGCAAAGTCAAGAGAAAACACATAAAAATCACCAGGCCGTACTGCAAGGGGGCAGCATTTAAACTTGTTTTTGTCGAGCAAAAAAAAAAAAAAAAAAGAAACAATAAAAAGAGAAAAAAAAAAATACTAGCATACAGCACACGCTGAAAAATTCCTGGCACTTGGACTGCCAATGGACCGACAAACGACAGACAGAGTGACCCCCAATTGGTATTTACTGAAAGAATGTGATTGCATTTGTACACAAAATGAATCACTCCAAGTCGATAGAGTACATATATGTATATAACCTGAACCATACCTGCTGGTCATAGAGTCACCACAACCAAAGGCTAAATCAGTCATCTACACTCTGGTTTTTCAGATTACTCACAAAAATAGAAAGAATGCCATCGATCAGTAGATATCCTCAATCTGCGTCAGTTTTTTTTTTATACATACATAGTTATTACACCTTTCTACTGTGCTATCTGAAGTAGAAATCAGACATCTTCCTTTTGGTATTTTTTGCCTGTTTGTTTAAATAATAAGTCAAGTCATTGCTAGATACTATAATAGAGACTTAATCTTATCTTTGGCCAACAATGGTCAGCATCTTTATGGTCCGCTATTTGAATTTCACTGTGTTCAATCGGAGCTGATGCCACGCATTTTTTAGCCGATCTCTTTAACTTTGAAAAGGCATACAAAAGTCAGCAGACTAATTCATATAATATTATTTACAAATCGGTTTGGACACTAAGCTTTCCATATCGTTTGGATGCATCGTGTTTTCGTTGGTTCGCCGGATGTGCCATGATTTCCACATAATTGAAAGTACTGGGAAACACGCTTTAACTAAATTATATACATATATATATATATATATATATATATATACATATATGATATACTAGCTCGTCCATTTGAAAGGGCAGACAAGCAGCCAGATATAAACCAAGTTTATTTTTTACAATTTCTTTACTGTGGCTTTTGTGTTTCTCTCTTAATATGACATAACTGGTGCAGATGCCGCTTCAACAAATGGTTGTTTTTTTTTCTTTCTTTTAAGCCATATAACATTTTTGCTGTTGCTAATTCACTTTGCTAATTATCATTAACCGTGAATGATAATTGGTGGCCCAACTTTGACTTGCTGACTCGACCTCTCATTTGACATTTCTCGACTTTCGATTTCACTTGAGAGTATTGCACTAATCGAGTAATCGATAAAATGCATATTTCGTTTCATTGCTCTCGATGAGTACAATATATGTGTACTAAATCAGATTATTTCACTTTTGGCTCGTTCTGTGCGTTATTTGTTTGGTTTTTTGATGCGGTGCGTTCGGCTTTCACCCGATCATGATGTATTCATTAAGCCAGCTTGTGGCTTGACGTAACTCAAATGGCCAACGGGGCATGCAGCGACCGGTAATCTAGTCGACAGCCACTTGACAAATTGTATGTTAAACATTTGGACTTTGCAAATTTCACTTGTGAAAATGACACCGATGATAATTCAATAACTGGCATGGTGAACACGATATCTCACATTGGAAAAGAAAAACTAAACATAAACAAAAAAAAAAAAAACTATGTTTATATCGGTCCGTAAACAGCTTATAGATGACTTTCTATCAAGACTCATTTGTTACTTGGCTGACACTAAACCAGTCAGGCTGACATTGTGAGCCATGCGGTTCATATAACTCTTCAGACCAAAGACTAAAGCTCTTCAGACTAAAGTTTTAATCCTCAAATTAAATTATATATATATATATTTTTAAGAGTTGTACTTGTGGCATACTTGATGCCATGCCACTTATACAAACTGTTTCTGTTGATTATCTTTGTTGGTTTTCACATATCCGTTAAAACTGTATCAGACTTTTGCAAGTTTGAAAAACTTGAATTTGTTTGCCCATTTAATCATATAACCAAAAACGGTGCTTGCAAAATCTTGACATGGGAAACAATCGCAAGTTAAATACTTAACATATAATGCACGTTCCACTTAAATTTCACCACTCTTTCAAATATCTTTCGAATACCTAGCTCAATATCAGCCAATCAAATGGCGTTTGTAACTCGATTTATTCAAGATTAAAGGAAAAAACACCAAGTCTCTACACAACTGTGTATAACATTTGTATTTAATGTTTCAGCAAGAGAGTCTCATAACTGAGAGAAACAGACATAGATGTAATTTCATCATTTTTTGACATACAAGTATTTTGTGCAGCTGCGGACATATCCCAGCATTCGCTTACTAGCCACATTTTTGGATGGCCCACCTTGATGTGTGCCACATGTGTGCAGATTACTTGGATTGCGCTTAACTGCATCTTAATTTTTCTTTTTTTTTAATATATTTTATTTCTGATTTTTGATTTTTTTTTTTGTTCTTTGAAAAAATCGTTTAAGCTTATTGGTTACTAAAAATACAAATAACAAAAGTATCTCGTTTGGTCACTTCAAACGGCTTTCCGGCAGTCATTGAAATTCTTTAACAGTGACTCAAAATCTTTTATGTTCTCTTCAGGCCTCAGTTAGCTGCTGCTTTGAATAAATAAATAAATTACTTAATTTGAACTGCAGTGTAGCTTTGACATTTAACGCTTGATTTTTCGATTCGATTGAAATCGGTTTCATGCTATAATTAAAATCGTTTCAATGATTGGAACAACTGTTATGAGGAATTCATACTGCAAAATGTAGCTAAGTCATCACTGGCAAAAGTCGAAACTTCACTTAAACTGAACAAAGATGAGCAAAAACCAGCTATCATCGCTCAGCAACAGACGAATATATAAATCTTAAAACATTTGCTAATCAGGATTGCTGATTTTTAATATATTTGTTGTGATCGGTCGGCCTTGATAAGAGAAGAGGCATCAACGACTTTCAACTGAGCAGAGACAGTTCAATTTCACAATCTATTGATAGGCATTTGATGGGTCCATATCAGCATTATAGAGAGCCGGGCAGACGAGTTGTTTGTGTGTGTGTGTATATGTGTGTGTGTGTGTGTGTGTGTGTGTGTGTTGGAAAACTGCATCGTCAAGCGAAAAGTCGATCTCGACTTTTCTTTTTTTGGGTGAGTCGCATCGCTGTTGTCGCCAATGTTGACCCAATCTCAGTGGCAACAGTGCCAACTGTTGGCAATCATCTTCTCACCCTCAAAACAATCTGTGAGTGCTGTTTGCTCATTTTGCTGGACATCCGGCGAGTCGAGATATCGTCAATGTCGCAGATGATGATAGCAACTTTCGCTTTTTTTCGGCTCACTCGCAGCTGACTGTCACGCCAATAGGCGGGATTAAGAAAGCAAAGGAGTCCACCGTGGAACTGGTTGCATCCAGCCAATGTCAATGCCCTGCACTCCACTGACACCGACGCCGACGCCGACATTGACTCCAGTGACTTCTGCTGCTAGCTCTTAATTGCCATTTTAGCTATCGCAAATGTTTATTTTTATTTTTATTTTGTTTTTGTTTTTTTTATTTTTTTTATTTTGGTATTTGTTGAGAAGACAGGAGCAACTGGATTTCACCAGCAGTCCCCGATATGGCAAACCGGTGATGAAAGTTCATTTGTGGATTAACAGATCTCAGCGTGGTTTTCTATCTTGACATCCATCATCATCATCATTGGAATAATGGATGCCGCTTTGGGTCTTTTGTTCTGACTAACTAATTAACACACTAACTGGCCATGATTTATTTGCACGGTAGTT
>JAWNKZ010000254.1:3490000-3520000 GCA_035041615.1 Drosophila anomalipes | reverse complement strand
GGTCGAGTGGTTTGTTATTATACGAATTGGAGTGTTTATCGCCCGGGGACGGCCAAATTTAATCCGCAAAATATAAATCCATATTTGTGTACACATTTGGTGTACGCATTCGGCGGATTTACCAAGGATAATCAAATGAAGCCATTTGACAAGTATCAGGATATTGAGCAGGGTAAGCTAGACACGCCCCAGACATCCACATGCTAAATTCAATTAGCAATTGCCACTGAAAACAACAACAACAAGACAAATATTTTGCAACCCAACTTGACTTTAATTTCCGACTTGCTGTCGCTTTCACTCACATCTCCTATTTACCATGATGAACTTCCGCAGGTGGCTATGCTAAATTCACTGGCCTCAAAACGTACAACAAGCAGCTGAAAACGATGATTGCCATTGGCGGCTGGAACGAGGCCTCTTCACGCTTCTCACCGCTGGTTGCCAGTGGTGACCGGCGCCAGCATTTCATTAAGAATATATTGAAGTTCCTGCGCCAGAATCATTTCGATGGCATCGATTTGGATTGGGAATACCCGGCACATCGTGAGGGCGGCAAGTCGCGTGATCGCGACAACTATGCTCAATTTGTTCAGGAGTTGAGGGCGGAGTTTGAGCGCGAGGCGGAGAAAACCGGACGGACAAGATTGTTGTTGACTATGGCCGTGCCCGCTGGCATTGAGTATATTGACAAGGGTTACGATGTGCCCAAGCTGAACAAGTATCTGGATTGGTTTAATGTGTTGACCTATGATTTCCATTCGTCACATGAGCCATCCGTAAATCATCATGCACCCCTTTACTCGCTGGAGGATGATTCCGAATATAACTATGATGCTGAGTTGAATATTGTAAGTCTGACTCTGTCTCTCTGCATAAAGATTATGATATATATTTATTTTTACCCGACAGGACTATTCAATCAAATATTATCTGAAGGCTGGAGCCGATCGCGACAAGTTGGTATTGGGCATACCCACATACGGTCGTTCCTACACACTCATTAACGAAGAAAGCACTGAACTCGGTGCACCATCCGAGGGACCCGGCGAACAGGGTGACGCCACCAGAGAGAAGGGCTACTTGGCTTACTATGAGGTAATCTAATTATATCTACATTTGTATGTCAATCAACCTCTCTAATTATGTATTTTGTGCATTATTTAGATTTGTCAAACGCTTAAGGATGATCCCGATTGGACTGTCGTACAGCCTGATGCCAATATCATGGGTCCCTATGCCTATAGACGCAATCAGTGGGTTGGTTACGACGATGAAGCCATTGTCCGCAAGAAAGCCGAATATGTTGTCGCCCATGGACTGGGTGGTATTATGTTCTGGGCCATCGACAACGATGATTTCCGTGGCACGTGCAGCGGTAAACCGTATCCATTAATTGAGGCGGCCAAGGAGGCCATGCTGGATGCATACGGGTGAGTTGAATAATTGGTTTAATTCCACATTTGATGTGGTATAAGTAAATAATTATATTATTTATAAACAAGTAGAATGCTCTCGTTGAGAGGGCTTCTCTGTGGGATACTCTGCACAAACGTCTTAACCTACTCTCATTATCCAATACTTAACTAACCATTTTCTTCTCTATCTCTCTCTATCTATCTCCATATCTGTGTCGCAGTCTGGGTATCAATGAGGTGGCTAAGCCAAGTGGGCCACAGAAACCATTGCGTTCGAGAAGTCGTGACAATGAAGGCAACATCAACAGAAATCGTGTAACCTCCAAGACGGATGCGTCCCCAAGACGACCCAGCGCTGGTCGAAGACCGGCAAGCAGCAGTACAACAACAGCTGGGCCAAGCACCACAATTAAGTTGACCGAGGTCGAGGGACAATCGCTGTATATTGGTGGACGTGGATCAACACCACCGCCACCAACAACGCCTGATCCTGGCTCCGATTTCAAGTGCGAGGAAGAGGGCTTTTTCCAGCATCCTCGCGACTGCAAGAAGTACTACTGGTGTTTGGATAGTGGTCCATCCGGACTGGGCATTGTGGCCCATCAATTTACTTGCCCCTCTGGTCTATACTTCAATCCCGCTGCCGACTCTTGCGACTTTGCTCGCAATGTGCCATGCAAGACCAAGAAGTAAGTGACTCGTGTCTGATATCTACATATAGAAATATAAATACTCTTGTACCTTCGGTATCAGAGTATAAAAATCTATATGAGTATAAATATCTAATGACAGCATTATTATTTGAAATCCACAATAGGGATGGTAAAAGGATATTTAAATAATTAGAGTCTGCTGGTCGTAAATCACATAATGATTAATTTATTAACTGCTCGCACACAGATCGACAACCACTCCGCCCGTGAGCTCGACAAGCACAACGACAACAACAGCACGACCCACGAGTAGCTACAATCGTGTTACTGCAGCGCCTGTGGCTCGTCCGGTCTATCCACGAATCACAAGCACCACCAGCACAACCACCACGACAGCAAGAACCACGACACCAGCAGAAGAGGAGGTGCTTGAATACGAAGAGGATGGCAATGATGCGCCAAATTTGGGCAAGTCCGGCAGCGAAGCTGAGGAGGATCCTCAGGTCATCAAGGAACTAATTGATCTAATACGCAAGGTCGGTGGCATTGAGCAGCTGGAGAAGCATTTGCTGCGTAACAAAGATGGTACCATAACGCTCAAAGAGAACTCGGCTAGCGGTGTACAGACAACGCCCTCAACCATCAGCAAGTCTCTGTATGACAGAGTTCTCAGTCGACCGGGAACATTGGGCACATTTACACGCAATCGCTTTAATACGTTTAAGATACAGTCCAGCGGAACGGCTGAGTCGGGCAGTACTACGGACGAGATCAGCTCGCAGATCAACAATTCTAAATACTCATCTGTGCTGCGTGGGAACAGTCGTCAAGGACCGCAAAACGAGGGACTGGAGCAGCTGGCCGAATTCGATGGTTTCCTCAAGGAGCGCAAACAATATGTGACCATTAATCGCAATCGTGGCTCCGCCACACGCGGTGACCAATCAACCGACACCAACTCCGACGATGAGATCGATGAAAGAGAGGACCCATCTCAGCCCAAACAGCAACCGGCAGAAGCAACCAGGCGTCCGTTTAGCTCTGCAACGCCATCGTACACAAGTCTAAGGCGCTCCAGGCCCACAACAACGTCAACAGTGCCAATCGAATCGGTGACTGAGCTGGACGACGAACAGGTCGCTCATGTTGCTATCAAGGAGCAGACACAGACGAAGCACTACGCTACACTGAGCCGTACACGTGGTCGCACCACGGAACGTCCAGAAAGCACTGCTTCGGACACAGCTGGCGTATTAGTTAGCTCGACAACGAATCGGTAAGAACAAACAAGAAGGTAGCCACATTGAAGATCACATACCCTTCCTAGACAGAGTCCACTTGCTCACATCTGAATTTCATTATAAATTTTAAAAAACCGACCAATTTTTTCTATGGAAACTACATTACATAGTAATCCAATGTTGACTATGACTCCAAAAGTTTGAGTTTGGTTTGGATATCCTGCTAACAAGTTTTTCAGACAATAATTCATCTTTTAATGAGATAGTGGTCTTATCCGTTCGAATCTTAAATATGAACTGCCACAAAGTCGGATATATATTTAGAGTTCCATTAAGATGGGACAAACAAACAGACAGAGGGACATGTCTATAATGCTGATCAAGAATCTATATATACTTAAAGTGCTTGTAGATATGTTTTCGAAAGCGTCTTTTGCATGCCTACTTACACACCCTTCCTCTCTCTCTCTCTTTCTCTTTGTGTAGCTACAAATACCTTGAACGGACGAGACCCACAAAGAGCAGCGGCGCAGCTAGTGTCGATATCGAGGATGCTGATGAGGATGACGAGGAATATGAAGATGAGCCACAACATAAAAATGTAACGGTACAAAGAAATCAAAGCAGCACAGCAACAAGCACAACAACAACAACAAATACACGTAAATACGCGAGCATTGGCCGCAGAACCACAACAACAACACCAGAAACAACACCAGAAACTACAACCACAACAACAGTCACCGGCACTGAGACTGCCAAGGCGAGCACCACCACCACCACCACCAACAACAACAACAACAACAGCAGCAACAGTGTGAAAACTAACAACGTACTAGCAACCACAGCAGCACCAATCACCTATACCACCACCCAACCACAACCAGATACAACAATCACTAACGAAACCACTGAACCAATTGAAAGCACTAGCATACCGCTCACAACGAGCAATACTAACATCCAAACCACCACAACCACACCCACCTCACCCACACCCACACCCACATCCACAACCACAACCACACCCACACCAACTGTAGCATCCACTATCCAAACACCAACCACTGGCATCGATGCCTTGAGCCTGGCTGATGGCATTAACAATATGTTAGAGCCACAATTTACAACAATGCCGCCAAGCGATGCATCCCAGATCCCCACCCTTGATTTAAAGATTAACAACCTGGCACAAGTTGCACACACAACCACGACATCAACGACCACTATAACGACAACGGAGTCTGAACTGGCAAGAACAAGAACAACAGCTAATAGCAGACACAACAGCATTGACAACGATAACGATGACAACAATGACGACGACGATGACAATGATGACGATGACAAGATAAGAAACAATATTGATACAAATAAGGTAACAATAACTAAGACACAATCGAAGTACGCCGCAATTCGTCGACGCGTAAACAGCGACAACAAGAACAGTGCAGATGCAGTCAACAATGAAGCTAGTCCCAATGTTGGTGGTAACTCTAACGGTACTGTAACTAGCATTAGAAACACCTACTCTGGTCGAAGGAAACCACAAAGAACCCAAACACAACAACAACAACCTGAACTGACTACAACCGAACTACCTGTAAGCCCAACTAGCAGCATTTCTAGTCCAAGACCCTTTGGTTATCCCAGACGTCGAACACGACCCACTAAGCAACAACCTACCACAACAACAACCAGCACTGTTAACAATAACGATAACAATAATGATAACGATAACAATAACGATAAAGTAAACAAAACACAAAACGATGACATTGCGAGCATAGGCAAAATTCGTCTATCCAAATTGGATAGGCCCAAGGTGAGTGCCAAAACTAGTCAAGAGTTGTTGTTGGACCCTAGCACAAGCACCAAGCAACCAACAACAACGCCCCAATTAAAAGCAACAACAACAGCAACAAACGCAACACGCACAAACAATGTAGCTGACTTAGATGTAGCTAATGGTAATGGTAGCAATATCTTAAGGCATGACGTAGTTAGCACCATTAATTTAAGCACTACTAAAGATGACGATCAAAACAACAACATCAACAAAAAAATTAAATATACGTGGCGCGACGCGCGTCTACCTTCGCGATTTTCAGAGGGTACGGCAGCCAAAGCCCCCAATGCTCTCGACACCAAGGACAACAAAGACTCACGTAGGTATGCTGGCAAGCGACTGGCGGTCAATGGCGGCGAGCTTAATTATCGGGGTCGCCATCTCACCTCAACGGAGCAAGAAACTGATTTAGATGAGGAGATCGAAACAACAACGATCAACTCGCCGATAACATCAATAGGCAGCCATCACATCATCAATCGCATTTCTAGTCGGTTAGGAGTTGCTACTGCAGACGCAGAGTCAACATCCGTTGAATCCGATCAAGCCAATTCAAAGGTTGAGTCCGAACTGACATCAACCGGATTAACTGGCAAACGAAACTACCAAAGCATTAGTCGTACTTCTGGTGGGATCGAAGAGGAACTCATTAGGAAAACATCAAAACATCATAGAACTGCTACTGCAGACGTAGAGTCAACATCCGCTGAATCCGATCAAGCCAATTCAAAGGTTGAATCCGAACTGACATCAACCGGATCAGCTGGCAAGCATAACTACCAAAGCATTAGTCGTACTTCTGGTGGGATCGAAGAGGAACTCGTTAAGAAAACATCAAAACATCCTAGTACTGCTACTGCAGACGCAGAGTCAACATCCGCTGAATCCGATCAAGCCAATTCAAAGGTTGAATCCGAACTGACATCAACCGGATCAACTGGCAAACGAAACTACCAAAGCATTAGTCGTTCTGCTGGTGGGATCGAAGAGGAACTCATTAACAAAACATCAGCTACTGCTACTGCAGACGCAGAGTCAACATCCGCTGAATCCGATCAAGCCAATTCAAAGGTTGAGTCCGAACTGACATCAACCGGATCAACTGGCAAACGAAACTACCAAAGCATTAGTCGTACTTCTGGTGGGATCGAAGAGGAACTCATTAGGAAAACATCAAAACATCATAGAACTGCTACTGCAGACGTAGAGTCAACGTCCGCTGAATCCGATCAAGCCAATTCAAAGGTTGAATCCGAACTGACATCAACCGGATCAACTGGCAAGCATAACTACAAAAGCATTAGTCGTACTTCTGGTGGGATCGAAGAGGAACTCGTTAAGAAAACATCAAAACATCCTAGTACTGCTACTGCAGACGTAGAGTCAACATCCGCTGAATCCGATCAAGCCAATTCAAAGGTTGAGTCCGAACTGGCATCAACCGGATCAACTGGCAAACGAAACTACCAAAGCATTAGTCGTACTTCTGGTGGGATCGAAGAGGAACTCATTAGGAAAACATCAAAACATCATAGTACTGCTACTGCAGACGTAGAGTCATCATCCGCTGAATCCGATCAAGCCAATTCAAAGGTTGAATCCGAACTGACATCAAGCGGATCAACTGGCAAACGAAACTACCAAAGCATTAGTCGTACTGCTGGTGGGATCGAAGAGGAACTCATTAACAAAACATCAGCTACTGCTACTGCAGACGCAGAGTCAACATCCGCTGAATCCGATCAAGCCAATTCAAAGGTTGAGTCCGAACTGACATCAACCGGATCAACTGGCAAACGAAACTACCAAAACAGTAGTCGTACTTCTAGTCGGGTTCAAGAAGATCTCGTTAATAAAACTTTAGCTGCTGCTACTGCAGACGTAGAGTCAACAACTGCTGAATCCGGTAGAAAACATATAGGACGTACTTCTAGTCAAACAAATTCAGAGATTGAATCCTATCTAGCATCCAATGGATCAACTGGCAAACGAAACTACCAAAGCATTAGTCGTACTTCTGGTGGGATCGAAGAGGAACCCATTAGGAAAACATCAAAACATCATAGTACTGCTACTGCAGACGCAGAGTCAACATCCGCTGAATCCGATCAAGCCAATTCAAAGGTTGAATCCGAACTGACATCAAGCGGATCAACTGGCAAACGAAACTACCAAAGCATTAGTCGTACTTCTAGTCGGGTTCAAGAGGATATCGTTAATAAAACTTTAGCTGCTGCTACTGCAGACGTAGAGTCAACAACTGCTGAATCCGGTAGAAAACATATAGGACGTACTTCTAGTCAAACAAATTCAGAGATTGAATCCGATCTAGCATCCAATGGATCAACTGGCAAACGTAACTACCAAAGCATTCGTCGTACTTCTAGTCGCAAGAGTGCCGATGAACAGATACACTACAATGCCATAACTCGCGACAATACAGGCGCCCATCTGAGCGAAGATCGCAGCTCCAGCTTCATACGTAATCCTGGCGAATCTAACCAACCAAAGAGCATTCAGCAACCCGTAGGGCGAGGTGGTCACATTGCGGAGACAACGACGATAACTATTGAGGATGAGAATATTGCAGCGGAGATAATTGATGATGAGCCACCGATAGTGGCACGTGGCAAGACTCGAGCTCCAGCTTCAAATGACATACCTGACGATAGCAATACAGCAACTGAGCAGGACTCAAGAGAAGACATAACGGTGACTGAAATATCATCTATGCAAGAAAATCTTGCAACCAATGATAGAGAAATATCAGAGTTGACCACTATCCCAACCAATGTTGATAAAGCCGCGGAGTTGCCAACAAGCAGTTCCACGATAACAACCACAGCTGATGTAACGGCCGAGATTTCTAATGAAACTACAACCAGATCTGTTCTTGAAAGCAGCAGCACTTCGACCACCGAGCAACAAAATGCCTCAAACACTTTGACAATAAGCACTGAGGGCTCCATTGAGAAGCTTAACAGTACAAAAACTCAACAGTATCCACGCCACTCTTTGTTCCGCAGCAGAACGTCAACAAGTACAGAGAGTACAGTGCCAACAACCACATCACCAACAACCACTTCAACAACAACCACTGCAGCGCCAAGTAGCAGCACCCGACAATCACTCTCTAGTAGAAGACGTATCAGCACCACTTCTAGAATAACAACAACAACAACTACAGCAAGCCCAACACAAGCCGATGATGAGGCAGATGTTGCAGATGTCAATGAAACCACGACGAAAATTCCAAGACGCCGAGTAATTGTCCGAGGTAGCTTCCGACCACGTAATCAGGGCGATCTCTCTTCGCTCCTGGCAACGGATGCTAATAAGCAAGTCAGATACAATCACGACCAGCACCGGCATCGGACAATTTCCCAGCAAGCTGCAAATCAACAGGAAACGTCGCAGAACGAGGAGGAAGAAACTGACAATACATCCTCCGCACAACAGAGTGAAGAGATCGAAAGTGGTACACCAGAAGAAATAAAGGTCGATGAGAATTCAACGCAATCGAAGTTTCATAGCCGCTCTCAACTTGGGGCAGTGCGCAATCGCACCACCAGCCACACCGAGTCGCTGGGCAACGGTATTACACGCACTCGCACCACTTATGTGCGTACAATTGATAGTGGCAAAGTAGTGAAGCGTGTGCACACCAAGACCGTGCAAGAAAAACCGGCCGAGTATGAGTATGTTTATGATAAGGTTAGTCAGCCGGAGGTCACTACCACACCACGCATCATCACACGCAATCGTGGTGCCGTCAAGTTTCGTAGCAACGATTTATCCTCATTACTGGCATTGGACTTTTCGACGCGGGGACAACGCACCAAACAAACGCCATCAAGTGAGACAAAGACGATACGCAGACGCCTGCTGAAAAAGCCCAAGGAAACCATTGAGCACGAAGATGTCGAGGAGTTTGTGTACCAGGCCGATGAGAACGACTTAGACAATACGGAAACTACGGAAACAACGACAAGGCGGCCAGTACGCACAAGACCCACTCGGCCAAGACCCACTAGGCCAAGACCCACAACGACAACAACTGAAAGGACGACAACTGAAAAACAATCTGATATTATTGAGAATGAAGCAACTACTCGTCGTATACGTCCGGCATTCAAACGGCCAACAACAACAACCACGACGCCATCTACGACAACTACGGCGCCATCTACGACAACCACGGCACCATCTACGACAACAACGCCAGACATTGAAGCGACAACCAGACGAGTGCTAACCTTTAAGCGACCCATAAAAACAACAACTATTGCAACAACGACAGCCGAGCCAGAAGAAGAGTCAACCACAGTTGCACAACAGTTGGCTGTTAAGCAAAACTTTATCAAGCGCCTAAGAACAAGCAACAATCCTACAACAAGCACAACAACAACTACTACCACAACAACAACGACAACTAAGCCTGCAGAAATTATTAAAGAAGATGACTTGCAGGATTTGAAACGTCAGTTTGCAAATGCAGTGAATTTCCTTAAAGACAATAACGAAGATGTTGCCACAGGGGAAACAACGTCAAGATCTACGCAAACTAACTCAGATGACAATCTCTCGTTGCCAATATATCATCGTCGCAAATATTATCAATACGTCAAGGATTCTCCGATAACATACATTGATAAGACTGCAGCTTCACCAGACGATGGTAAACGCGCTTCTGTAAATATACAGCAACAAATCCATGATGTATTCAATGTTAGTGACAATGGGACGCCAAGCAATTCGTTAGAGGAGACGGAGAACGATGCCCAAGGACTGGATGAGGAGCGTCGTTTGGCTATGGAACAGGCGCGTGAAATCAATTCCGAGCTAAGTCATTTTTTATTGAAAACCCCCGGGTCAGCGTAGGTCACCCGGGGGCAAAATTGATCGGATTACCTGAGCTGATAACCCAAACGACCGCTGCGGCTGATGATGACAGTTATGATGATAATGAGTTGACAGCAGATATAGATGACGTGGAGGAAACTTCAAGCCGGCAAGGCAAAACTTTTAAAACCACGCTATCACCGACGACAGGCAGAAATGAAACCTTACGAAATCTTATACAGGTCTCCATCTTAGACGATGCACAGCGCGTTGCGGAAGATGCTCGTGCGTTGCGTACTTATTCCCAATTAAATCGGACGCGTTTACAGCCAGCAATTAAAGTAATCGAACCAGAGGAGGAGCAACAGCTGCTAGAGACAACCACCTCAAGATCTGCCTACAGTTCATCTCAACGTTTTCGTGGCAGAGTTGGCGCCAGGACAACAACCACAACTGCAGACCCAGAGGAGGAGCAACAGCTGCTAGAGACAACCACCTCAAGATCTGCCTATAGTTCATCTCAACGTTTTCGTGGCAGAGTTGGCACCAGGACAACAACCACAACTGCAGACCCTGAGGACGAGCAACAGCTACTAGAGACAACAACCAAAAGAGTTTTTTCTCAACGTTTTCGTGGCAGAGGCGGCGACAAGACAACAACAACTACGTCAAGCCCGGAAAGCAGCACCAGCCGCACGAGATCAACGGTTCGTCCATATTTTGGCATCAATCGAAGAGTGCCAGTGAGACCAGCAAATCGTGTTGCCGATCCAGTTAGTTTTGCCGATGCAAATGATGATCTAAATGAAGATCTCGATGAACTTCTTGCTGAATTGGCCGATGAAAACGAAGTAGACAAAAGCCAGGGTGTAACTACCGAATCCAGCCCTACCACAGAGCAAACTAGTCGTCGTCAACTTTTGATACGTCGCCGTTTTAATGGAACAAAAGCAACCACTACAACAGCACATAACGGAGACAACGTAATAGATCAAACTGATGATGTTACCAGTAGTCCAAATGTTCGTGACTCCACGACCACAGCAAAAACGACTGATAAGCTCGCAGCACGACGCCAACTTTTGATACGGAACCGATTTAATGCAGGAACACGCACTGGAACAACAGAGCAAGGCATCGTCGACAATGAGGTCAACAATGAAGCAGACGAGATCTCAAGCACAGCTAGTAGTCCTGGAGATACCGATTCCATAAGTGCATCAAAAGGAACAACGCTTGCACCTAATGCAAAACTTTTTGTACGCAGACGCTTCAATGCAACGATAAGCGCTTCTACCACAGAAACAGCTGATATAGACAAAGAAGCTAAGGACGAGGAGCAAAACTTGAACGAAAATAGCGAATCCACATCCATAGCGAAAGAAGACAGCAGCGAACCAACGCCACGACGCCAGATTCTGGTGCGCCGTCGATATAATGCAACAACATCCACCACAACAGCAAGTCAAAACCAAACTAACGACATCGCCGAGGATGATGATAACTCAAGCACAATCAGTAGTTTTGAAGATGGTGACGCAACTACTGATGAACCAATCACATCTAAAGTCAATCTTCTGATACGAAGGCGCTTTAATGCCACAACAACGAGTTCAACAACAACGACAAAGGTTGATGTTGAAGATGACGATGATGATGATATAAGTTCTGGTGATGCTATCGAAAGCACAACCACATCCACACAAGACAATAGCGAAGAAACGTCACAACGTCCTGTCCTGGAATCCACGACAACAGCGAGTGATGAGGATGACGATAGTTCTGGAGTAAAAAGTAATTCTGGAGATAGCGAGATAGAAACAAGCACACCCAGGCGTACTCTTCTGATACGTCGTCGGTACAATGGAACACTAACTACCACATCAGCTAGTCAAAACAAATCCAACGAAGTAGACGAGGAAGAAAATAACTCGCAAGTAGTAAAAAGTGCCGAAGAAACAACCACATCTAGACGTAATCTTTTGATACGCCGTCGCTTTAATGCAACGACAACGAGTATAACCACAACGAAAAAGGATGGTGTAGAAGATATCGATGATGATGAGAAAAATGCTGGCGATGCTATCGAAAGCACAAACGGATCCACACAAGACGATCCGGCTCTGGTATCTACCACAACAGCGACTGATCAGGGTGACGATAGCAACAAAGGAACAACTACATCTAGGCGGAATCTTCTGATACGTCGTCGGTACAATGGAACAACAACCAACACATTAGTTAGTCAAAACAAATCCAACGAAGTACACGAGAATGAAGATAACTCGGAGGTAGTAAAAAGTTCCGAAGAACCAACCACATCTAGACGTAATCTTTTGATACGCCGTCGCTTTAATGCAACGGCAACGAGTACAACCACAACTAAAAAGGATGGTGTAGAAGATATCGATGATGATGAGAAAAATGCTGGCGATGCTATCGAAAGCACAAACGGATCCACACAAGACGATCCGGCTCTGGTATCTACCACAACAGCGAGTGATAAGGGTGACGCTAGCGACAAAGGAACAACTACATCTAGGCGGAATCTTCTGATACGCCGTCGGTACAACGGAACAATAACCAACACATTGGTTAGTCAAAACAAATCCAACGAAGTACACGAGGAAGAAGATAACTCGGAGGTAGTAAAAAGTGCCGAAGAAACAACCACATCTAGACGTAATCTTTTGATACGCCGTCGCTTTAATGCAACAACAGCCGCAACAGCAACAAAAGATATCACAGAAGAGGAGGATAGCTCTGCCACAACACAAAGTGGACCTACATCACGACGCCAGAGTTTGGTACGTCGTCGGTACAATACAACAACAATAACCACCACAACAGTAAGTCCAAGCAAGGCCAACGAGATCAGCGAAGATGCAGACAGCTCAGCGGAAATACGTGATGCCGGAGATATCGAATCTACAACATCAGCGACACGAACGTACAGTAATCGACCCACGGCGCGACGTCAACTTTTAATACGTCGCCGCTTCAATGGCACCGCAACAGAAAGCTCAGCAACCGTTGTTACAACACCGGGAGCAACGAACGCTGACGAGATTAGCACACGTCGACCATTTGCGGCCTTGAGCCGCACACGTACTCGCTTGCCACTAACTCGGAGGGGACAGACAACAACAACAACAACAACCACCGAGTCAATAGGTGATTCTGACACTGATAACGACAGCGACAACGAGGCGAGCATTGATGATGATGAAGATGTTGATGATAGTCTAACAACACGAGGCGGATTTCTGCAAACAAACCGACATCGGGCTCTGCTTGATTCACGCTTAAGCTCGTTATCCACTACAGAGAGAAATCTACCTAAATTTGGAGCGCGCCGAACGACAGCAACGCCCATAAGACTTAGTTCCAGTACGCGACGTAATCCTGTAGCATTTAATCGAAATCTATATAATCGCAATGAAGAAAATCAGCCGGATGAGAATGATGATGATGATGAAGATGGGGATGAGGATGGGGATGAGGACGCGGATGAAAATGATGATAATGACGATGATGAGTACGAGGAGGCCGTTGAGCAGAGGCCAAGGAGCAGTACAACTCCCAGCTCAATTCGTAGCCGGTTACTTGCCAGTAGACAACGTAATGGACAAATAGCAAAGACTCAAACTATAACCCAGACACGGACACAAATCAGTGACGATGACGCAGACGTTGACATTGTGAATGATGAGGTATCAAAAACTAACATTAATAACAACCACAATAATACTAATCAGAGCACTGCACTTAACGTAGCTGGTCGTAATTTTGGCACACAACGTAATCGTAGTCGTAGTAACAGCACCGTAGCCAATTATTTAAATAATCGTTTTAAGTTTTCTAATGCTAACAATACAAACAAGAACAATAGCAACGAAAACAACAAAAACGAAAAACAATACATTTACACAAACAATAAACAAAAACAAGTCACAGTCACTGTTAATGCTAATAATAATGATGATACCCAAAATGATGATAGTCTAGAGGCAGATATTGATATTGAGGAGAAGGATAAGAATGATTATAATAATGTTAATGTTAATGATAATGATACTGATAACGATGATGATAATGATGATGAGAGTGGGGCACCCGAGCGTGTTGTAAATGACATAGGTAATGACGTTAATTCTAAACGACGTTTTCAGAATCGTTTTCAATTGAGTCGCACAAGAGGCAGCACCACCACATCAAGAACAACAGAGAGAACCACAGCAACAGCAACAACACCAACAACAACAACAACAAGAGCGGCAAGCACTCGTCGCTTCAACTTTGGCTCCAGAAATCGAGCACAGGTAACTAAACTAGTCAGAGTCGATGGCCAGTCGGCTGCAAAAACAGATGATCAAAGTGATGCTGAAGATGAAGATGCTGATGAAGATGAAGATGAAGATGAAGATGATGAAGATGAGACGACAAGAACAACAACACCAACAACACCGACAACAACTCCAGCAACAACAGCGACAATTAAACCAACACTTAAACGCATACGCGTACTCAAATATCGACGGCCACTCCAGTCAACTATTGATATTAGCAATAGCAATAGCACAGCAGACAGCAACACAAATACAACTAACACTGTGAATGAGAACAGCATTAGCAACAGCAACAACACAAACACTACTAACAGCAACCCCCCCAATCCCATAAAACGTTTCCGTAAAATTGTACGCAAATTGGGGCCCGTTGCCACAAGCACTGAGTCCACGAGTCCGCAAAAGGAAATTGAATTGAGCAGTGTGGAGAATGATGAAACAACAACAACCACCCGTACACCATTTAAGCCGAGTCGCACACGTTTCGGTGGAGCAGCAGTAGCAGCAACAGCAGCAACAGCAACAGGATCGAATAATGATCAGGACCAGGAGCTCGATATCGAGGAAAATAATGATGTTGAGCGGGAGCCGCAGCAACAACAAACGCGTAGACCTATTGACCTACAGGGTCTGCGTAATCGTCTCAAGAGTCAGCAGTCGCGTGGCGAGCCCACAGATGGCGTCATCAACAGTCGACTGCAGGGTGGTGGCACCACCACCGAGACGAATGAAAAAGACGACAACTCAGAGCTGCAGCGATTGCGCAATAAAGTCAAGGCAGAGCAAGCAAGAGGCAACGGTGAACAGGGTGTCATCAATGATCGTCTCAAGAAGCTATTGGCCGAGAAAGTCACTACCACACGCACTAATAATGATAATGGTAATGATGATGATGATGATGATGTTGATGATAAGCCCTCGAGCGGTGGTACAACAGTGGTGTCATCATCGCCACGTCCGTTCTTCCGACGCAAGCTAATTGCCAAGCGGCCTTACGCCCCCTCGGCAACTGCAAGCTTACCCACAAAACCGACCCTAGTCTTTACCACCAAACGGCCAACGGCCAAGTTTGTGCGTCGCAAGAATGGACGTTTCGATCCCTTCAACTCCAGTGTGCGTAACCGTGGCGAGGGCTTTGTGCGTAGCGATCCACGAGGTGCACGCTTGCCGGGTACCGACCGTTTCCAGCAGCAAAATGAGCAGGGGCAGGACGACGACGAAGATGAAGGCGATGACGATGAGGATTATGAGGAACAGCAGGAGCAGCCACAGCCACAGCCACAGCCAGTGGTTACTGCTCGCCCGCTGTTCAATCAAGCGGGAGCGGTGAGAAGACCTTTTATACCCAAACCCAAGCCGCCACAGTCCGCTAAGAATCAGGATGAAGGCAGTGAAGAAGATGAAGAAGATGATGAAGATAATGAAGATAATGATGGTGACGATGACGATGAAGATAATAATGATGAGAAGCAAGAGCAACAAGGCCAAGACCAAGGAAATACACCCAAACCCAATACACAGTCATCCACCTATCGGGGCAAGGATAATCGTGCCCCACCTGGCAATCGACCCAACTTTGCACCCACCGCCAATGGTGGCAATGTACCATATAATCCACGCAATCGCCAGCCCAATTCCACTTCAAACGGTGGTACCACCTCCTCCTTCCAATCGACGTCAGCCAGTCGCTTTGGCGGTGGCAGTAGTCGTTCCCGTGTAGTAAATCGTCCATCGGGTGTGGCAACGCCGAATTTACCATTGCGCCCAGTGGCAAATAATTATGAGCGGACGACACCGTTGACACCGCTGAAACCGGCACCGTTCATACCAAACAGCAATCGCAGTTACGAGCGTAAATATACGGGTCCATCGACGGAGGCGACCGAGGCGGCCAGCGAGAATTCTCTGATAGAGGATCTCAATATTGATGCGCTCAATGCACGAAACAAAAAGATCTTTGACATAAACAGCAAGAAGCATACGACCCTCAAGCCAAAGGTTGTCAGGCCGGGGGCCGAGCTAGATACTGATACGATCGTAGAAACGGATACGACCGAGGAGTCCTACGATCAGCAGAGGCAGGGCTATGTGACAACCACACCAAGCACACCAATAACAACAACAATTCCAACAAGCACAACACTGTCAACAGACATCACCAACACTGAAACTTATACCGTAAACGAAAACGCACAACCGCCACAACATGTGTACCATGCTAACAATGCTAATGAAGCCACCAATATCTCTTCACTCCCACAGGATCAAGCCACATCGTTGTTGTCATCGACAGCAACGACAGCAACAACGCCAGCGCCGCCACCAGCGACGACACTGCTCCACGTATTCACCCTGCTCGATGGTGAGACGGATGATGAACAGGAGCCGACGGGACGGCCGTTGGGCAGCAAGACCACCGCTATAGAGCCCAAGCATAAGCTGATCGAAATCAATCGCATTGTTGAGATCAACTCGAAACAGGCCAAGGCCGCCCAACGCAAGTCCAAGGCCAATCAGGACTTTGGCACATTGCGCGTTGAATCGCTGCCCCATGTCGAGCAGCTGGGCGAGATTAGCGTGGTGAAATATGTCCATCTAGTCGATGGCAGTGACATTCAAATCAATGATGGTCACAGCACCGTTGCCGATTACACGCCCACCGAACCCAACGTGCCGTCGCCCATACTCAGTTCAGCTCCCTTCCGCAACAGTCTGCCACAAACTGAAGATGATGCTGACTCAAATTTGGATCGCAACGGTAAATCGCTGATACCGGAGGTAATACGTAGTGCCGTCGAAACATCAACGATTTCGCTCGAGGGTTTGTTTGACTCGGCGCGCAAGGCCAAGCAGCTGAGCGTGAATAGCATTGGCAGTGTGGAAACCAGTACCGAGCAACTCCGAGAGCTGGATACAATTAATAGCACTGTGCCCCCACCAACAACAGCAACATCAACAACATCAACAACAACAACAACAGCTGCTGCTGCTGCACTGCCAGCCACATACGTAAGACCCATTGTACCCCTACTTCGTCCCGAATCCAATGAATCCTCACCCCTAATCATCTCGATAGCCAATCTCGACAAGGTCATTCTAAGCAAGGTGCAAGCAGAGTCCGCTGCCGAGTCCGAGTCCGAGTCAGATGCCACGGACAGCAGCATTATCGAAGCAACTGATATGGCCCCCGCAGACTCGAATTCGGCGTTCTCTGTGCAACATTTGTCCGTGTTGCACGCACCGACCAGTAATCTGCTGTCGAACGGGCCCGATAAACAAATCATTCAAAGCGCAACAGCAACAACAACAACACTCCTAACACATAGCTCTATTAGTGGCAGCAACAACACCAACAACAACAACAACAACACAAATATTAACACTATTAGCCAAACACAGCAAACAGGAAACACACTTACAAACAGTAGTAGCAGCATTAGCGAGAAAATCAGCTACAGCACCGAAACGCATGTGGTGCATCGCAAGAAGGCGCGACGTGGGCGTGGCCGTCGACTGCGTCACCGTCAGCGCAACACAAATACAACAACTACAACAACAACAGCCCCAACAACAGCCCCAACAACCACAACAACAACAACAGCGACAACAATAATCACAGTGGCGCCTTAAATGCCGCACCACAGCCAAACAAAAAAAAAAAAATGTAGTTAGTTATTTCTAGTCTTATATTTTGTACAGAGACAAAAGCATTAAGTTTAACACACACATTAATTGCCGCCCTGTAAATAATTGGCTGCGTGGCTTTGTCACTCAAATATTGATTTCTATTTTTTTAATATCCTTTTGCCTATTTCTTTTGCTGCGCAATAACATTAATAATCGTTCAATACAATAATTGTCCAAATTTTAGTCGAATTTGTCGATTTGCAAACGAAAACAAAGAACAAAAAAAAAACAAAAACAAAAACTGCTGCTTTTTGTGCTGCTTTTTGAACACACTATCAAAAAATTCGTATTCTTCAAGCTGCCATACATAATAACAATATAATACATACACATATACTTACACGCATACACACACACACACACACACACACACACACACACACATACACACATATGCAACATACAATACAATCCCACAACAATCACATGCAGTAATGAAAATGCAAAGACTTTTCCAATTGGTTCAATCGAAACTTTAACGACCCTCTGCGTTAAGGCTATTAAAATAAACTTTAATTTCATAATTTTTTTTAATTTTTTAATTAATTCACCATCTCTTTTTTTTTTGCAATCAATATTATTTGCTTCCAACAATACGATTTTTAAATATCTCTCCCGTTTATTTCTCTTTTTTGAATTACTTTAAGTTTATTGCAATTAGTTTTAGTTGTAAAATATTTATGCACAAAAATAAACCTAAATAAACTCAAAAACAAACCACATTATTTTGTATAAAAAAAAAAAAAAAAAACGAACAACAACAACACAAATCTTATGTAGATCATAGTAAAATACCCCAATACAATACACCATAAACACAAAACAAATACATATATACACACAAGCCGTAGTATTTTGGATTCAAACTGAACAATTCTATCCAATATCCCGCAATAATCAATTTGAGATCAAGAAAAAACGCTAAACGTATACAACTATATGCAAAATATATTTATTACATAGCACATTAACAACAACTCTCCGATTTTGGATTGAAATATTTACAATTTATATTTTTACTTGGATAGAAATGTGAAAGATTTGTGATAAGAAAAATTGTTGAAAATTGCTGAATTTGTAAAATGTTTCGCAAGGTTTTGCAAACGCAAACCATGCGCACAAAAATAACCCACACGCAAATGTAGAAAGCAATTTGAGGCAATATGAAGAGCCAGCAATAAACGAGTCCACGGATTTGGCAGCACTTCAGTTTGTTACATGTGGCAATATCTTGCTACTTGTTTCATAATTGTAATGGCTCTTGGCAGCTTTAATCACATGCTAAATTGTGGGTTAAGCTAAGCTTAGACAGTTAAAAAAATCAACAAAATATAAAATAAAGCCAACAGGTTAAGCAAAATTGTGTTACCGTGAGAAATCGAAATTAGTACCCAAGTAATGGTTACCAAGGCAATCGGGCCAATAAGTAAAGATTATTGACATCCGTACTATAATCTGGGCCATGTCAAAAGACTTGGACAGACCACAAGTTTCCGTGTGTGTGTGTGAACCACTCAAAAATAGTCGTAAAATGCTCCAAGCTAAAACACGTGACAGTTGCGGCTGCATGGGGCAGGTGCATTGCATTGTAAAGACGCCAAAATCACATTTTCTTTTCGTTTATTTGACCTTTAAACTTTCTACTTTATTTATTTGGCTTGCACGCATTTGTCTTCCCTAAAATGTTGAATGTCTAAATTTCAAGCAAAACCAAAAAACAACAGCAACAAAAATACGTTTAAAGTATGTCAGTTGAAATCAATGGCATAAATGACCTACTTAAAAGACTTTTACAGACACTTTTGCCCAGCTCGCAGTGAGCCAACTGACCTTCAATGGTTTTGTTTCCTTTTGTTTCGTTTCGATCCGTTTCGAATTCCATTGTGCCGCTTCAGCTTCATCAGAGAGCACTTTGCACCCTACTCCCAATCGATATATATATATATATATATCACTTGAGATCGGATGTCCATCAAATTGGCATGTCCACAAATTACCCTTTGGCAACGAAGCGACTTTCACTCACACATGCAGCGCAGAGCGGCATTTTCAAATTTTTTGCGCATTGCCAACAACTTTCTTTATCGTACAATGACGATGACGACGCCCTATTAACTGGCATACTTACGCTTCTGGCATCTGGCAATGCTGGCAGTGATCGCAGCAATCACTTGCACAATATTTAATTAAAGCTAACCAGTTTGGCATGTAGCACAGCACAGCACAGCCAAGTAAAGCTGCTCATCTTTGTGCTTGAGAGCATTATGCAATCACATTGGCATGCAGTTGATGTTATTGCTGTTGTTGTTGCTGCCAAAAGCGCTGGCCGGTCTAACTCCAGCCGGCCAAGCCTGTCCAGCTGCTGGCTCATCTTCATCACCATCTCCATTTCCATGTTGCGTAAGCGGCGTGTGCAGGGCGTGGCATATTAGCTCATCTCTCGGCGACATTGGCATTTAAAGACGCCCACACACACACACACACACACACTTAGCCAAATCTCAGATCGTAGGTTTCAAATGACTGTTGTTGTCATCCGTTATTTGAATTTTTTTTCTTATTTACTGTCAATGTCAACAACAGACTTACTTACTTACCAAGAGTTTCACATTTACTCACCGCCAACACAATGCCGCACAGCAGCAACAAACCAAACTGGTACCAATTTCGTTGGCATTATGGATTTTTTTGTTGCCTCCGTTTAAGTATGAGTACTCATACATATACATATATATATATATATATGTATGTATGTATATATACATGCATCCAGCATGCGCATATACATACAATGTAGATTCTGTGACATTCTAACGTCCTTCAATTAAAATGCCAGACTGCATTTTTTTTGGCATTTCAGCTGTCTGTATATATTGTATATATTTGTATACTTATGACTAGCTTATGCTTATTTATGTATTTATTATTTTTTATGCAGGTTTCAACTAAAAAAAAACTTACAAATTTGAATTTGAATCTTGTCAATCTGGGTTCAGGCAATATTTTCTATAACGATTTTAAGTATGTACAACATTTTGGGGACTCCCTATTGATATATTTTTTGAAAAGATTCAAATTCCCCCGGCTTGGAAAGAAAAACAACTCACAAACAAACAAAACCTAACCATTTATTAAGCACAATATAAAACAGAAGTGTTAGTAATTGTTTTTAATGTAGTTATTTTACTATTACATATTACAATTGTGATGACTAATACTAATAATTTATATATTTACAAATTGATACACACAAATATATATACGTAAATATGTAGCTTGCTTTTAGATTGCTGTTGACTGCAACTGCACAGCGCGGATACCTCACAATTGAGATCACAGAAACAACAACAATTATAAAACGCACAACCCACACACGACAAAAAAAAAAATAAAAAGCACAAAACAAGCAAGTTGAGCGAAGTGAACCGATCGATCAATGAATGAATGAATTTATATAAGCAAAATAGTTAAAACATTTCCTTTTGGATAATTGTCAATATTAAATGCAATTTGCTCGCTTCATTTCATGTGCCACACAAAACTTAACCAACCATCAACGACTCTCCACCACTAAAAATAACTTGGATGGATCGACTTTCAACTGCCAGCTGCGCACACAAACTGTGCCATCAACTTCAACTTCAACTGCTGCGGCTGCGGCTGCGTCTGTGGCTGGGTCTGCTGCTGCCGCTGCTGTGTCGCGTCGTCCAGTGTTGAGCGTGCGCAGACGCATAATTAACACACCGACATCGGCATCGGCATCGGCATCATCTGAGTCAGGCACGCAAATTGCAGAATTACCGACGACGACCTCTAAATACAATCGAATGCGTAGTAAGTCAGCAGCAGCCACAGCAACAACCACAACAATTACCACAACGGCAGCAGCAGCAGCAGCGGCAACAAGCAACAAAAACAGCAACAACTATCTGAACAAGCTGAAAACAAAAAGCTCGTCAACAATCGTTGAGCCAGCAACATTGACGCTGGCAACATTGACGCCAGCCACAAGCAACGCGAACACCAACAAATTCCAGTCAGCCAGCTATGCGCTGCGTCGCCAGTTTCAGACACGTCGTCTGACAACAACAGCCTCCCCGGCAAATGGTGACGAGGGCGGTAAGCATTAAATCGAATGTTGCCATCATTCACACTCACAGCAGCAACTTGCCAGCAGCTACCCCTTCCCTGAGTGGGGCATCTAGTTAATTATTAGTGAGAGGAATAATCTCAGCATTGGTTGACGGTATTCATAATTCCTTGACATCGGCAGATGTTTATTGAAATCTTACTTACGCAACTATTTAATAACATTTGAAACATATTTATATATATATTTATCAAGGTATGTTAACCGTCCCAATCATCAATTGTAACTTGAAATTAATGTTTGTTTGCTTTGAACCCATTCAAATTGGGCAAAATATAAGCAACAATTAATAAGGACTTCAAATGTGGAAGGATAGGTTATATTGATAAACTGTAGATGGACGAGGGCAAACGAAAGCATCCGTTAATCGTTACTTTGATAACTATATACATGATTAAATGGAAAAAATGTGTTAATCAAATCCTCTAGCAGAGGCAGCTCAACTAGGAGAACCTAGCATTTATTTTTATACTCTAATGCGGAAGGTATTATAATCTTATAATGGTTTTGTGCAATGTCCGTCATGCTGCCGTAAAATAGATAATCACAAGTCGATAAAGCCACATATATCACACAATTTTAAAGCTACAGTCGACAAGTTTTATAGGTATAATTTAAGAGCTGAAATTAGCAAACTTTGAAGATAGATGACGAGGAACCTCCTCTAATATTCTAATATATCTATGGCAGCACCCACTTCCTTACCCAAAATTCTCAAAAGCTAATATCGTCTGCAATTTTAGAGTTATGGTTACCAAACTTGGAAGGTAGATTATCAAAAAATGAAAGCCTTGTCAACGGCAACAGTTCACTTACAAAATTTGTATTATTTAGCCACAGATGTGCCACGCACACAAAATCCGCTTTTCAAGCGCCGCCCAACTCTAGGATCTACCGTAATCCCGCAGCGATCAACGACTACGGCGATATCCATTGAAACGACAACTGTTTTGGATGGCATTGGATGGAATGATGATGAGGATCAGGTGGCCAAGTCCAGCATACACACAAGTCGCTTCAATCAAATACCGGAACAGGTGCGTCCACGTGTCAGCTATGATGTGCCCATCACCACCACAACGACCAGCACAAGCAGCAGTGGCAGCAGTGCTGCTGCTACAACTAGCTCTCCCTCGCCGCCATTCCTGGCCAATAGCACACGTAAGATGCGGGCTGTTCCAAATTGTAATCATCGGACTTGTGCAACATTAATTAATGTTGGTATTTTGTTTACACTCGCAGGCCGTCAGATGGTAGCACGACCACGTCGACCACAGTCCGTTACGCCCGCATCCGATACAACGGCAGTATCCGTAACGGCAGCTTTGTCACCGCCAGCATCGCGTCGTCAGCAGAGCCGTCGACGTCCGCACAAGTACATTGAGGTGTACAGTCGGCCCCCCAGTAAGCCGGCCTCAGTCTCAGCCACATCGACAACCCCAACCACAGCCGCCTACCCATTCAAGCATCGCTCCGACTACGAGTACTATGATGATGGACATGTGAGCATCAAACCACAAACACGACGACGCAATGGACTGGCTCAGACTCAAAAGCAAATTCAAATTCCAACTCAGATGCCCAAGGTGATTGTACATGGGCGTGGCATCATTGAGTGTCTGGACCAGGGCAATTTTCCACATCCACTCAGCTGTCGCAAGTTCATTTCGTGTGCCAAATTCGAGGAGACCGGCGGCATTGTGGGCTGGGAATACACATGCCCCAAGGGACTCGGCTACGATGGCTCCAGCGGCATGTGCACCTGGGCAGCACCCAGCGTCGATGGACGAGCCTGTCGCTAATTGATGTGAATTGGGTCTTGGTGGGGGTCAATGACTGAATACACGCCTTTGCGGCCCCAAGGCACATGTCGAGGCAAAGAGACATATGGATTTTTCTTGCACATGCTGCACATCAATTGTTTGTGATTAGTTTCTTTGAGGTATATGTGTGTGTAAATGCGTATGTATGTATATATATATATATATATATATACATATGTATGAGTGTAACACGTAATAATGTTGATATTTTAATTTTATTTAAGCATAGCAATATATATTTTCTTTTTTTTTTCCTCCCCACCCGCCCCCCGTCCCCATTTAACTTCGATCGAAATCAAATTGTATTCATATTTAGCTTATATTTAATGCAATGCACATAATTAATACTTTGTATAAAGTGTAATTTGTTGCAAAATCAATAAACACATATACATATTTAGTAGTCCCAAAATCGAGTTTGCAAATTTATTAATCTAGTAGACAAAAACAAATCCTTTGAAAATCGGTTTAGTTTTGTGTTATGGAACGCTTTTGGCCGATCCCCAATTAAAAGAACAACTTATTTTTTACCTTACTATTAATAAAGGTTTGTTGGCTAAATCTCTAAAATTGTGGCCATTATTAATATTGGAAATCGATAGGGATCGTTTTTAGGACAAATGGGGAAGTTATCAATACACTTTTAATAAAGATAATTTTAGAGGACTAGATTTCCCACCAAGATTTCTTTTCGTGTAGCCGCCTTGCTGTCTGAATGAACAATTCAATTTAATGGAATAATTTGTTTATTTTTTTGAGATATGCAAAATTTTATTTGAAAACTAAGCGTAAACAAGTCAATCGCTATGGAAGGAAATGCGTTTTGTTATTGTTGTTCTAGTCGTTGATGTTAGCCCGTTTTTTGTTTGTTTTTGAATTGAACGTTTCGGCAAGAGTTAAGCGCTGTTCTTCTTCTGCTGCTGCTGCTGCCTCCAGGACTCATGGACGGCATGGTAGCCGGTCTGTGTCTGGGCGGGGGTGTTGCGGCCGAAGGGGCTCTTGGAGTTCACCTGGAGCATGTAGTCGCCACGGATGTCATAGTTGGTGGCGATGCCCATGTAGGCGCGCTTGCCATAGCCATTGTTCTGCTTGTACTCCTTGTAGGAGCTGGCGGCAACGGCGGGGAAGTTGCGCTCATTGCCAGGACGGACAGACTCGGCAAAGTAGCGGGTGGCGCGCAAAGATGCCTCCACAACGTTATCAGCTCCGGGAACACCAGCCGCCGGTCCATTGGGATAGAAGTCAACATCGGCGAGGCGCTTCTGGACACCCATGCCGTAGGCGGACGTGTGAATCGCATCAACGAAATCAGCATCACCACGGGCCAGACCGCTCAGCTTGTTGTCGGGCTGGGCGTACAGCTTGGAGGGGTCCAGGCCAGTGATGCGGCGCAGCTTGTGTCCGGTCTGGCGAGTGTACTGGCGTCCGGCAACACCGGCAACGTGGGCAGCTGGTCCCTGGCCAATCAAATGGATAATCTCATGAGGCACATTGACTTCGTTGGTCAGTTGAACCAGACGGTTGCCAATCAGTTCACCAACGCGCTCCACATTCAATGTGGCAAACTGCTCAAAGTCTTCGATAATGTCGCCAAGTGCGATGACCACCAGATCACCGGTTGTGTTATCATCCTTCTCCTGGTTCTGTTTGCGTTTCTGTTGCGTTTGCTCCTCGCTGCTGTCCTGTTGGCCGGGATAGGGCTGGAGGCTGTAACGCTGCTGATAGGCCTGGACCAACTTGCGATTGGCCTTGTTCGCCTGGTTCCAGCTCTGGGGCATACCCTGAATGAAAATAGTGACCTCGTCGTTGCCAAAGTTGGGCTGACGCTTCACCGTCTGCACAAAGTTGTTCAGATTGAATTCGATCCTCTCGCCGTTCTGGCCAACAATGTAGCCCTTAATCTTGTTCGGCTCGGGCATATAGTCGGGCTTGAAGATGCGATTGAACTGCGACAGATGGTCTGAAAAAGATGCAAAGAGAAAAAAATAATCATAAGATAATCATTGAAATGCTTTTGTTACTTACACAATTTATCGAGAAGCGTGGCACCCTCATCGGCGGACATGTCCTCGAGACGTCGGAGTGTCACCTCCTTCAGCGTGGGGAGCTGCTCAATTTCACTGGTGCTAACCCAGTTGCTCGGATCCTCAATGTTGTTCAGTGAGTTGGAGTTCTTGCTTTTGTGACCATTGCCATTGTTGGCATTTGTGGCCAAAGCCATGGCCATCAGGCAGGCCATAACACACAGAGTGCGCAGAGGATTCATTTTCTCAAAGGAGTTTCGCTTCTATTGTAGAGACACCGTACCAAACCGTACTGCATGCCATTTGCCAAAAGACCAGCGGTTTTATAGCCACTCAGCTTGCCAACACTCTCGATTCCTCTCTCTCACTTTCCGTGTGTGTCTGTGTCTGCGTCTGTGATTGTGTCCGCGTTCGTTGACCGTCGGAATACACGTGCCGACGCAGCGGCCAAACGGAAACAGCACGAAGCTGATGCAGGCACCTGGCTCAGCACTTTTCGAAATTGAAATTCTAGACAACAGTGGGAAATTGAAAAATCGAAAATCTGCAATCATCGATTGCATGAGTTGACAGTTTCAACTTGAGCATTTATATTGTTTTTCGCTTTATCAGTGTTCGTCAATTGATTGGCAGCCCCATATCAATTACGAGTCAGCAAACAACGCTCTGCCAATTTGGCATGTTTTTTTTTTTCAATACTAGTAGCAGCTTCTTGTGTAACTATATAATACCAATGAACTTATACAATCGATAAACTTAAACGCTCTTGCCGTATTTAGTAACTAACTAACTACATATTCAAATTCGATTTGTATTTTATATATATGAAAAGATTTGATATTGATTTGATAATTATTTGTAATCCACTTTAATATAGATTTTAATACCTTGTTTTATATGCATAAGCATGTCGATTAGTATTTAATCATTATCAACAAACATCTGCTGCATTTTCTCTACTTCCGATCTCGCAGTCTGTTAAATCTTGGATTGCGTTGATTTACTTCTTTATTATTGCAAAACCGTGAAATTCAAAGTCAATTTTTGATTTTTTTTATTATTATTTGGTTGGCCGATATTCAACATAACGATCAAATAACGAACAATTGGTAAATTGTTCAATAATGTGCAGTAATATGAAACTGTGAGAAGCAGCCCGTAAAAAAATAATTGCTTGAAGATAAGATATATTTATTTATTTATATATTTAAAGTAGACTAAATACAGTCCCACTTAAAAAAATTTAAATTTAAGATATACACTTAGAAATAGATTTAAATTTAATTGAATTAGTTTAAGTTTAAATGGATTCGTTAAGCTACAATTTGAACAAATAATTAAATATACATATGGTATATATATAGAATGTTTGTGGAAGTTAAGGTCAACAAACATAAATACAGAAACACATTTTATTGAAGCTTCATAAAAATAAATCTGGCGTCCATAGGATCTGGCATAGGATCTGACAAGGCCAAAATAAGACTTCATTTAGGAAAAGTGTAAAAAAAAACTCTTTTTTTTAATCTTTTAATCATTCGATTACAATATGTGGATTAGAATTAGATTATCCATTGCGAAAAGCTGGGTTTGCCCTTTAAGATATGTATCAAATGCACCACTTTTTAGATCATAAATGACCACAAGTATATATGAACTATATATATATATGAATATATATATATATATATATATACATATTCATTCACAAACATAGATTAATGAATTTGTTTGCATATGTGAATAAAATGAATAAAAATGCAGTTCCTCTAGATCTCATCACTGTCCATAGTTTCTAATATATACGTGTCTATAGGAAATACTGTTCAATATATATTTATATATTTATAAATAAATTACATTGTAGTGAAATTCTATTTTGCACATGCAGAAATCTTGTTATCAGGCCATTTAATTTGTTGCAGTAACCAATAGCCTGATGATGCACCCAAAGGGCATGCAACTATATAATAACTATATATGTATATATATATATATATATAATTTAAATGTTAATGTACGTAAATGCACACAAGTGGATTATAAACTAATTGTAAAGTGCGAACGATGCAATTGTTGGCCAAGTGTCGACAGTGCAAAAAATAAGAATGGGATTCGAAGCGCTATAAAAACTGGTGCTTGAAACGTTGAAAGACAGTTCAACTCACAGCGACACAGAGAGAGCTCCGAGTAGTTGCCGCAGTTGTTGAAGTCCCTTTGTTCCTTTGTACACCGCAATATGAATCCAATGAGAATGCTTAGCCTGCTGGCTTGTTTGGCCGTTGCTGCCATGGCCAGTCCCAGCTCCGGTCGGATGGGCGGCAATAGCGTCAACCAGGCGCTGAAGCCATCGCAATGGTTATCCCCCCAGCAGCTGGAGGCTATCGAATCTGTCGATGATCTAACCTTGGAGCGTTTGGAGAACATGTCCCTGGAGAAGGGCGCTGAGCTGTTGCAGCAAGTGTGTAAGTATCAAAAGGATTCAAGTTGTTTTTTTTAGGAATGCGATGCTAATGTTCAATTGTTGCTTCTGTTGCCACACAGATCACTTGTCGCAGATCAATCATGATATCGAGCCTACCTATGTGCCCAGCAACGTGAAGGCCTACGTGCCCAAGCCCAATGGTGACAAGATCGTTGCGCCCCTCAACGAGATAACCCAGCTTTTGAAGCAGCAACAGAACTTTGGACAGGATGAGGTGACCATCATTGTGACCGGTCTGCCCAAGAACTGCGAGACCGTGATGAAGGCAAACCGCAAACTTGTCCAGGCATACATGCAGCGCTACAATATGCAGCAGCAGCAACAACAGGGCCAGAAATACAACAAGGACTCATCCGAGGATAATAACCGTCAGCGCACATCCAGCGAGGAGGACTACAGCGAGCAGGCCAAGAATGCCAACACCAAAACTGGTGACATCATTGTAAGTATTCATTGATACCATCCAGCATGACATTTTTACATGTGGCAATTTCTACACCCAACTAGGTTATCGACTTGGGATCAGAGCTGCCCAGCTTCAATAGCATTGCCATGTTGGACACTGAGACAATCGGCGGCATTTTTGGCAAGTGGATTGTTAAGATGACCCACGAACTGCAATTGCCCCATGAGACCATCCATTTGATTGGCCAAAATATTGGCGCACACGTTGCCGGTGCTGCTGCCAATGAGTTCACCCGTTTGACTGGCCACAAGCTGCGTCGCGTCACCGGTCTGGATCCCAGCAGCATTGTTGCCAAGGGCCGTAACACTCTGGTCGGTTTGTCCCGCGGCGATGCGGAGTTCGTTGATGCCATCCATACATCCGCCTACGGCATGGGAACACCCATTCGTGCCGGTGATGTTGACTTCTATCCCAATGGACCGGCTGCTGGTGTTCCCGGCGCCGACAATGTTGTTGAGGCAACCATGCGTGCCACCCGCTACTTTGCCGAGTCTGTCCGTCCTGGCAATGAGCGCAGCTTCCCCGCCGTGCCCGCCAACTCGCTCAAACAGTACAAGCAGAACGATGGCTTTGGCAAACGCGCCTACATGGGCATCGATGCCGCCTACGATATTGAGGGTGACTACATTCTCCAGGTGAACCCGAAGAGTCCGTTCGGTCGCAACGCTCCCGCCCAGAAGCAGAACAGCTATCATGGCGCTCACAATGCCTGGCAAAACGAGAAGGACTTTTAAATGCACGTCCTCACATCCCCCAGAAAAACCGAGACCAGACTAGAGTCCATGCCAGGCAAAACGCCCAAATTGGACAAAATCGAGCGCTTTTTATGTTGCACCTAGAAGTTAAGAACGAACAATTTGATATTTCTCTAAACTAAACATTTTAGTTGCAAAATTTATGGCAAATAAACGAATCGACTCTTTTTGAATAGAGAGCTCAAACGTATATAAATATAAATACCTCTTTATTTCATTTTAAAGTTATCTAATTTGAACGTCCTCCAACTGACAACG
>JAWNKZ010000254.1:3427500-3487500 GCA_035041615.1 Drosophila anomalipes | reverse complement strand
TATAAATATGCAATACAAGCTGAGTAAAAAGCATAATTCGATAACTGTAAAAAGCAAGTAAACAAAAACATATTTTCCATACTATAAGTATAAAACAAAGCGTAAACCAAACCGATTTTGTTTATTGCTTTATTATTTTTAAACTGACACAGTTATTTTCATTTTTTAATTTATTTTTCTTGGTTATTAACAAATGCTTATTATTAGTACTATTATTGGGGGCTTCATGCACTGCGACCTTGTCATATATACTGTGCTTTCTTTTCAGTAAATAGATCTTCCATCAACCTTACGTTTAAGACATGTTTCCCTAGGCTGCTGCTAAGATGCTTTCAGAATTACTAATCATTTCCGCAAAATCGGATTCCATGACTGATTCTACCTAGTTTAGCTAGCGTTGTTTATAGTCTTGGTTCCCATAAATATCGTTTCTGGTTATAGCTGCCTAAATGAAATTTTGCTTTCTCTTCTTTCTTTTTTAATTTCATTTATTTTTCTATATTTGCTAATCTTTTTCTAAAATTTTTCCCGGTTCGTCATAAGTCATCAGTCGTTAAATAACCCAATTTAAATGTAATTTAATAAAATATTGTTTGTATTCTGTTAGCAACCAACTCTTTAAGTAGCCTTTGGCTATTGATCAATATATATTTGTATCGGATATATATATATACCTTTGCATAATAGAGATCATCATATCAGGGTATCTCCTAGTCGAGCTGCCTCGACTGGAGCAAATCTGCGTTTTCTTTTTGTCTTGATGCCTTTTGTTATTTGATTGTGTTTTTATTGGTTGCTTGTTGCCATGTTGTGTTGTATGTTGTACTACCATTTGCCATTGGCGTTTAGCCTTTGTCAATAGTATGACATTCAACTTGTTCGTTTTAGCAATTAGTTCTCGTCTGCTCTATCTGTCTTTCTTTTGCCACCTGTACATATGTACATATATACCATATATACCATATATACCATATATACCATATGTACCATATATACCAGTATACGAATTTGATGTTGCTTTCGTATCCCCCTGTCTATAAATAGTCGCGTCACACACTTTACTCGATTGCTTGTGTGCAAAACACAAAGCTAATTGCTGCGTTTAAATAATACCCTTTCTCTCGATCTTTTTTTTCCAACTCACAACAACAACAACAACAACAATAACAACAACAACAGGTAACGGCACGCTTCTGCGAGGGTGGTCACATCTGTTCGCTGCCCCGCGAATGCTGTACTCAGGGCTGCTGCCCACCGTATCAAGGTGGACCGCGACAGCTGCCTCCACCATCGGAGCATGTCCTGAACTTGTTCTTCATCAGCCACTGGTTCTTCTGGTAAGTAGTACTCCAACTCGTCATATTTATTCTTTCTTTTTTTTTGGGGGGGGGGGGGATCAAATTAAATATATTGTCCAGCTACTATCGTCGTCATTATTAGCATTCGTGGTTGCAGTTGCCCGCAGTCTCCAGTGTGACCGGAGGGGGTGGTAGGGGCAGGTCTTCTGCATAACGTTCAAGGTTGCCGGGAGGGGCTTGATTGGCATTGTGTATCTGTGTGTGTGTGTGTGGGGGGGGTGGGGGTGGGGGCATGGTATGTATATGACTGCGAGAGAGTATGAGTATTATTATTGGCAGCAAAGGTGGCCCCTAGCTGAGTTGCGTCAAGTCAAGTCAAGTCAAGTCAACTCACGTCGAGGCCTTATGCAAGTCCGGCCCGGGTTCCTCAGAGACGAGACGAGACAAGACGAGACAGAGAACGCCAAATGGCATTGCCAACTAATGAGACACTGTCTTGTGTGTTGTTTTAAACCCCCTCGAACATATGTATTTGTGTGTGTGTGTGTGTGTGTGTGTATAGGTTCACATAATCAAATCTCAAGTCGCCAAAATGCCAAGCGACCAAACCAACCAAACAGTTGAAACCCAGTTAGTTTGAATTCGTTTGCGAACGCAGCCAGGCCGTAACTAAGCAATATCCTGTCCAGTTCCCATCGTTCTCACTTACTTACTCAGCCTCCCATTCCCAAATGGGCTTCTTTATACAGTCACGCCAGCTGCAAACGGAGCAGTAAGCCGGGGGATCCATTTACTGATCCCTCAACTAATCATCAACATCATTGTGTTTTCTATTATTCGTCTCTCATCACTTTCAGGTGCGTGGTGGTTGCCGTCATCCTGGCCATACTCTGTGCCTATTCGCTGTGGAAGAAACGACGCACACTCTGCGGATGGGGCTTTACGGAGCATCATACACAATCCGAGGGAGATTCGGCCGGCTCATGTTATGCACCGCCTCAATATAGCCGCTGTAATTCATTTCATCATCCGCCGCCGCCCTATACGGAAGTAAGTCCAAAAATATTATTTGTCTAGCAATTATTGTTGTCCTACTTTAAGTAACAGGCGTGCTTCAATTTTGCGAAAAACGGAAAAACATTTCGTTTTATATATGTATATATAAAATCGTGAATTGAAACTGACATCGCTAACAAAATTGTGCGTAAATTGAGGCACCCAAAGCCGGAAACGGACGAGTTTGCTTAAAACGGAAACGGAAAAGTTTCGCGTAAAGTGGAGCATGCATTTAAATTACTTAAATTGAGATGAATTTATTATGGACCACTTATTAAAAAATCGATTCCATGGCAGGTAACCTCAAAGCCGGATCTATATCCGCTCGTCTTCACGTGCAACAGCGACAATAGCAAAGGGAATGCCGGCTCCAGCTATCTGATGGTGCAATATTTTCGCAATTATATTGTGCGTCCGGCTGGATCGTTGAGTGCCGCCAGCACCGTTGACTCGCTCAGCTCCAGCTTCATATGCAACATCAATGAGGCTAACACACTGGTGCCGCCGCCCTATTCCCGGGCAGCCAGTCCCGAGCTGAGCATGCATTATGGTGGTGGTGCACATCGAGAGCTAGCGGCGACGACAGCAACGACAACGGTACCACTATCATCGCAATTGGTTGGGCCGCAATACGGCTTGCCACGCTCCGCCTCGCAGCTGGTGGAACCGGACTATCAGCCGCGCCAGGCAATGCAGATGCACTACGCCACGGTCGCTCTGGGTGGGAATATGGGTGTTGGCGCCGGATCAGCGCATTACAGTACACGACTGCATGCCTCGCACAGTGGACACTTTTCGCCGGATGAGTCCGGCAATGAGTCGGCCGGAGGAGGAGGAGGATTAGGAGGAGGAGGTGGAGGAGGAGGAGGTGGTTTTTTGCAATCGCAGAGCGATCAGCATTTTCGGTATATGGGAAATAATAGCAGCAGTAGCCTCAGTGATATATTCGTGAATAACAGTTGCGCAGCAGGCTTTGGCGGCACGGGAGCGGATCAGGCAGGCATTATGGGAGAAGCTGCCACGCAGGCAACATCGCTGTGCAGCCTGGCAATGGCTGCCGGCGGCACATCGGCCATCTATGGCAACGGTTGCATACAAGCGAATCCGTTGCACAGCTTGGACAATTGCTGCCAGGTGGCGTCGACGACGCAAGCGGCAACGGCAGCAGCAGCAGCAGCAGCAACGGCAACAGGACCAACCACAGCCAGCACCGTTTCTGGTGTGAGCAGCCTCTCGAATATTGGTACGCCAAGCTCACCGCCCCAGGCGACCAGTCCCACGGGCGAGGTGCGTGAGATTCTCGATCAAATCAGTCAACTGCAGGCGGACGTCAACTATGAACAGCTGCTGCTCAATGCTGGTGCAAAATCGCGACTACAGCATACACTTTCCACACCAATGACACGACCAGCCACACTGCAACATCAGCAGCCCACATCCTCATCCGCATCCGCGTCCGCATCCGCATCCAGTAAGGCCAAGAAATACTATGCATCAAAGCCGCCAAATAAGGCGCTTTATATACCAATGGCCGTTTTGACGCCACCATCTGCTCAGCGCTGTGTGCTCAAGAGTCCCATTAGCAGCGTTGTCAGCGGCGCCAATTTCTTTGTGAATCGCGGACGTGTTGCCCGCAAGGGCTGGATAACACGCTCGGCGCCGACAACGCCCGGCAGTGGCTTGCCGCCCAATCGGTTGGGCGACGACAGTCCATTGCTGCTCAACGAGCATGACGAGGATGCCATCGATGAGTCCATGGGCGGCCATGGTGGCCAGCTAGAATAATAATAATGATAAATAATAACAAATTGGCAGCGACATCTCAAGCGTCATTGTAGTTTTAAGCTTTTAAACTGCAGTTCAAATGGATTTTTTTTTTTTTTTTTTATCTGTTGTCGTTTTTTAAACGTCTGAAATCAAAAAATGCCAAAAATACAAAATCAAACTAAATGGATAAATGGATTTTTAGATTTAATCGTTTTTTTTTTTCTTTTATTTTGCCAAAATATATTTTAATCTATATATTTTGGAACAAAATATTGTTTGAAAATTTGAATTTAATTGATTTAATTTTTGTATTTTATTTGAAACAACAAAACTTAAAATTTATATGAAAATCAAAAGTTTTGTCAGATGATAAATATTGGCTTCCCGAAGAAAATCGATTGTTTTGTTTTGTTTTTTTTTTTGTACATTTTGGCAAATTGACTTATACAAATGCACAATTGAAAATGGTAAATGTATGTATAGAAAAACAAATACACATGTACGTGAATGTATGTACAAATATGTAGATAGATAATTCTTAAATTATTGGCTGATAATTGTAACTTGATGACAGGCTTGGCCCGCAATTGCTGCTTCTAATGGCCAACCGTGTTCCTATTGCACAAAACGTATACATCAACAAAAACAACAACAGCAACAACAATTAAATTAAATTAAATTAAATTAAAAAAAAAAAACATACAATGTATCATTGATGGAAACCCTTTTTAAAATTACCACTTCATCTGTATGTATATATACATATGTTCATACCAATTCGTTGAGATGTACATATGTTTATGCATACATTTGTTTGTATGAGCCAGTTATGATTCGTACAGCTAGCAAAGGACTCGAAAACAAATATTTTGGTGTGCTTCAAATATTGTTGTAAAATGTTTCAAGTTTTCATGTAGAGCTTAGGGGATAATTAATACATAAGAACTTAAATATATTTTTTTTTTTTTTTTTTTATCTAAGCAGTTCTCAGTTGAGCAATCAACAAGACAAGACAAGTTTAAGGCCAAGGCACACGCATTAATAAATTATTTTACATTCGTACATATATAGTTGCATATATATGTACGCATGTGCATGCATAAGACTTAAGCTGAAATCAATAAATAAATAATAAAAAAAAAAAAAAAAACTACTCAAATTTCAAGAAAGTATAGAGAAAATGCAAAAAACGATGAGATAAGAACGCGTTAGAATGCAGCAGTGCCTTTCGACTATAAAGAAAAACAAAATACCGCACACATATATTTACACATATGTATGAGTCTACATATGTATATGTATGTGCATATGTACTTCCATATATGAATGTAATAGCAATAACCAAGCAAAGAGCAACAAGAATGAGCTAAAAACTAATCACACAAACAAAAAGCACGCAAATACAATCCAAGAACAACAAACGTGGGCAATATTTAAAGTCAAGTGAACTACAAGATTTAAGCTAACCAAAACGAAACCAATAAATATTAATATATATTTGACTATGTAAACCCTATGTATACATATACATACATACATATTTGTAAGCGCATTTTAACAAGCATGATAAAAACTCATTTACCCATTTGCAACACGCTTCAAATAGTCAATTTGTTTTCACAATTACAATTTGGGTACATACATTTCTTAATTAGCTGTAGCTCATTTAATCCAAATACCATTCAAGTTACTTTTTATTATAAACATAACAACTAAAATCAAAAACTCAAAACAAAACCAGTAAATTTTCAAAAGCAAAAGTGAATTGTTGTAAAAAAGAATAACATAAAACAAAAAAAAACCAACTTTAGAAACAATATAGAAACCCTAACGAAATAACAAAAACAAAAAAAAACAAAAACAAAAAAAAAACATCCAATGAGCAAATAAAGAAACATTCAATTGATTTAAATATGTACATGTTGAAGTATTTTCATCTGGTCCATATAAGTTTCTCCATCGGGCTTCCTGTTTTTTGACTCCAGTCTGTAAGACACTTTTTTTCCTTATTATTCACTACTATTTTGAATATTCAGATCAGTTGAGAGAGGTTTTGGTTCTTTTTTCGGATTATTAAGTGATATTTTTAATATAAGTTTTAACATAGTTATATATATATATTGTCGTTTAGGTTTTTATATATTTTATACATACAAATATTTTGTTGTTTAAGTTTTTACACATTTAATAACTAACAGCTTAGTTTGCGCCCATCAGCGAAAATTCTATTAAATCATTTTCTATTTAAGTGAGGTGCGTCAAAATAAAAAAAAAAAAAATGTTACAACAAATAATAAAATAAAATTACAAAAAAAAAAAACAAGTTATCAAAATAAATACAAATTGGATCGGAGTTGGACAAGAACGGTTTACTGCTTCAAAGCATGCGCCTGCGCCTCGCCCTGTTGCTGCTGCCCATTGTTAAGTTTCAACTTGGCGTTGAACTCTTTTTGGACATTCTTATAATAGGGACCCAGCTCCTCGGACACTGACTGATACCAGTCGGCTAGTTTGTTCCGATTTTTGAAGGCGCCGAAGCCGATTGCTTCTGCAATTCAGAGAGAGATTAATACAAAATTTCATTCAATTTATCTGCAATTACTTACTGGTCTGATCAACTTCACAGATGGCACTCAGATCCGCATAGGAGATGTTATTGCCAAGTATAAACTTGCGCGAATTCAGGAACAGTTGCTCAAAGTCATTCAGCGTGTGCTCTACCTGTTTGCCGGCCACATTAACCTGCAGAGAAGATCATTTATTATATATATATATATATATCCTGTGATGTAACAGAAAGCTTAAAGATAGATTTATCATTGGTTATTTATTTTTTTTTTTTTACTGTCATACGCAAATTACAGAAAATTTCTAGAAGAATGTAATTGATCAGGTTTGTCCACAATCAGAATACTAACGGAAACGCGGAAAATTTGTCAAATAATTTCCGACTGTGTAAAATATATTCATCAAATAATCCATAAGCGAGAACGAAATACGCTGAGACCAATAAGTAATGCCAGCTGATAACAGGTACCACAGAAAATGGTTGGTGTAGCCAAGAAATACTGATATTTTCTGGAAGTTCCGAGTTAAGTTCCCTCCAAGTGTGGAGATGTTTGGTAGTCATAGACCTTCCAACTTTGGTAATCTTAGGTCTACAATTGATAAGATATAAGAAGATATAAGCTTTAGAGAAATTTCGAAATTTTGATCTATGAAAGACATCGCCAACAACCTGTCAACCGAATTTACTGACTAAGCATTCAAGTTTTGGGAGATATGGGAGGGCCTTATCAATTCGCGATTATGGATTTTATCGTTGTCGAAGACGTGGACGTAGCACCCCAATTTTAACACTTTGTCTGTCACGGTTATAGACAAGAAACATTTCTATTATCTCTTATTAATAGTGTTAAATTTTTTGTATTTATTATTTCAGACGACGAAAAGGAAAATAGTATTCATAAGACTATATATATTGACCAGTTCTTATCAAGTTGCAGACACCTATGAATTGCAGATTGGTGAAACGAACTTACCGCACTTTCGGATGGCCGTGTTTTCTGCAAGTAAGGCACCAGCCACTTTTGCTGGAAGTAATCAGTGGAGGCCACCGTCATGTTTGATTGCTGCCAGGCGAGATACTCATCGGTGCGACTGCGACCCAGATGACGGCGCGGATACCAGTGCTCTGGAACAAGCTTCTCCCTCGCCAGATGACGGAAGATGGCCGCACTCTCCGACAGCTGATAGCCATGATCGGTGATCGCTGGCAGCTTGCGGAAGCGATTTACATTGTCTCGAAACTCGCCCGTCAAATGCTCACCTGGAAAAGTTATGAAAAATGCATGGATTGATTAGTTGCAATCAATAAATTTAAAAAAAAAATAAAACTAGTTCTTTCAAAGGCCATGTGAAGTTTGTCAATTATTAACAGTGTCGTGTTCAAAATAAATTTAATTGCTTAAAAATTAAGTAGTGGAAGCATTTAATCATTCTTTCTAAACATGGCACTGAATTCAGTAGATTAATATTTATATGTATGTATATATAAGTGTGTGTACTTAGGTGTTGTCAGTGTCCCAGACAATTGTGTCAAACATTTAATTGCAAGCAATTGAAAATGATGGAATAATTGTCTACTTGAATTTTGATAAGCGCAAAATCATTGTCAAAGGGCATTTGGCACAGTAATAATTTAATTTGAATCGCACCAGTCAATAGTGATGATCTCAGATCGGGCATTTAATAATAATAATAATAATAATAATATAATAATTTGAATTTATAAGACAATTTAAATTATTCAAACAAATATTGAAAATTACAAAACCATTCCCATAACCTAGACCTTTCCCTAGCATATATAGACTTATTTCAATAAAATAGATAACAAATTGTTATTCATAGTTTTCACATTTGCCTTTGTTTTCTATATTTAAATACGAATATTTAATCAATTTACTACGATTTAAAAGTGTTTAAATTTATGCATAGATTTTATGCCGCTATTTTGGACTTTTTTTGTGGCATCACTGTGACCGGCAGATTTGGCTGAAGCCTACGTGATGTGGCACCATTTGTTTTCGTACTTTTCAACCTACTAGTTAATTCACATGATAAGCAAGTGCTTCTCCCACCACTCGATCAACAAAGGATGGCACCCCCTCCCTTGCACCCCCTCCTAATTACCATGCTATTCAAGTGGCATGATCTAACTGAATATCTGATTTGTGAGTGTTGAACTACTATACACTATAATTATAGTGATGCGTCACATCTAATGCTAATTACATATAGAAGAATAAGAATATTTAAGATGGCAAAAATTTAAGACAACAATGTAGATTAAACATATTGTTATTCAAAATTTAGTGTTTTCATAATTTACATATTGAGAACTGAGCTTTTATTAGTTTATTTATGCTTGTAAATTGCATTTTCGCTCTTTTTTCTCGTTTCAAAAAGTGAGCAACAAGCGCAGTCAAGCAAAGTCTTTAACCTGGCCAAGGCTGTCTGCGCTGAAAACCCCAGCAAATCGTCTGTTTCGAAGCTTGTAATAGAATAGTATATACATATGTGTCTATTGACTGTTTAGACCTGGGCTCAATGCACTGCCTTGAGGCCAAAAATATATATATATATATATAAGTATGCACATACATATGCCACATGCAACAACTAAACAACAATAGTTGCATTTCGATTTCGATTGGGTTTAAAGTCCAGCAATGAGCAAGTTTTGTGTATCACTTGCATTAAACTGTGACAACAAGGAAGCTCTGATCAAATCTGCAATTTATATTTCACAGATGCGGATACGAGTTATGTTCAAAATGTAACATATACATTATGTATATGTATTAATGTATGTATCTGCATAACTGATGAAAAGTTTTTGCATTCAAATTGCTTTGTTTTTGACGGTGGTGCGATGGCACTTAACCTTGACCAAGTTCACAACTACAGACATATGAGCGCCGCCGACTGAGCCATGCTTGAGCTGGCTTAAATGGCGATCAAATTGGCTAGATGCTAAACAATATATGGTATATGGTAAGACGCACGCGCTGTTAACAAAAGCTTGTTCTATTTTTTGTTTTCTTTCTCTCTTTTCTGCTGTTATTCGTTATTTGTTATTAGTATTGTTGTTAATGTGTTGTTGACATTGTTGCAAGCGCTTCAGACACCGACTCTACACCAAAAGAGCAAACTTTGCAACTGCGTGTGAAGTAATTTAATTGTGTATTCTATGTGTGTTCATTATACAACGCCAGATTCCAGGCCGATAGATAGCCGCAGTAATTCTTTTCTTTTCTTCTCTTTTTTGGCAGACAATTTTTTATTATTGAATTATTCAAATTGGTGCATATATAAATATATATATGTATATAGCAAGTATCATCTAGTTATAAGATCTTCAAATTGGAAGAGACACGTTCATAGATTATACAATACGGGTTTATACTTGATAGTGGAGATATTTTGTACGTTTTCGTAATGATATATTGTTGTAAACTCAGATTGGGTTACAATATTGTTTAGATGTGCCACTAAACGCTATTACCTAATCCATTGTCAAGGCATTTACATACACATACATGTACATACATTCATACATACATACGTACGTATTGCACTTTCCCCTCCGAAAACTTGATAATCGGAATGTTGACCAAAGTGGAAAATTTTTGAAAACACTACAAAAATATCACATTAAAACGAATAGACCAAAGTACATGTGTATGTATGTGTGTGTGTGTGTGTGTGTGAGTGTGTGTCCATGGGCTGATGCAGGTTGATCAACACTTGGGTTAGAGTTAGACGCATTTCGGCACGTACTCAAAATATCAATATGTGGACATACCTTTGACCATTGAAATAGGTATCGCCTCGAATGGGATTTTGGATGCCTCCAGAAAAATGTAGAGGGCGCGGCTGGATTGATTCAGCAAATCAAAATAGAATTTCAACGGTTGCGTCATTTTGTTCTGGTTTGTCCACCGTTTTGAACTTAATTAATTTTGTTGAAGTTTTACGATATTGTTTTTATTTCCACAATACGCGAAATCAAATCAAAATAATCGGTATTGCAATCAAAAACAATGACAACAATATCACAATAATAATAACAAAAACAATCGACTACAACTAGTCTTAGTAACAAGGATAGTTGCCTTCTGTTCGGTCGCTCTGACTGCTGTTTTTAGACTGAGCTCAAAGCGTCGCCGAATGCGACATTTTAAACTGCGACGCATTCGCAGTGACGAACGCTGCCAACGTCAGCGCCGGCGTCGCAGCACTGCATGGCAAAGCCTCCACCGTCTGTCTGTCCACTGCGCCTGCGCCCCATTCGAATTATGCATATGTATGCGTGTATGTGTGTATTTTATGGAGAGTGGTGGAAGGCAGTGGGGCGTTTAAATGTACACATGCGTGCCGCTGTTGCTGATGACGCGTCGTCGATTTGCTTCTTTTTTTTGTGGATCAGCAATGCAAGAAAAATAAAAGAAGCTGTTTGGTGCTTGCCTGTTTTTATACCCTATACCTATCAGGATGGGTAAAAGGGATATATATATAAGTATTTTTGTATAGATATGATCAGTAATGTAAATGCATAAGCATGTATACATGCCGGTAATTGCAGGGTATTTTCTCGTCGAATATTCTGAATCACTCTTATTTGGTTTCGTTGGCATTTTCTTGCGTTCGCTGTTGTTGCTGCCGTGCTTATGCCTTGCACCCATTGAGCATTGATATAAAGGGTATATATAAATGCATATGTTTATTTAGCCAGATACAAAAATCAAACTTCAAAAGCAGTAGAAGTTTATTACATTTTATCTACAAATCACAAAGTTAAAAAAAAAAAAGTTATTTGTATTCATTATTATTTGATTTGCAGTCCGTATTTTAGGGCAATTATTTGTGTACTGGGTATCTTCTGATTGAGATTTCTTGGTCAGCTCTTTAACTGGTTATCAATTTGTATTATTACTATTTTTTAAAAGATTACTATAATTGTTGTTGGCAATGGTGTTTGTGTTTTATTTCGTTTGCTGGTTTGTTTTTACGGCGCATTTAATAGACGATGTTGTGCACCCTATACAAATTTAAAAGCGGCTCGATTGACTTTCATGCATATAATGTAGAAGTGTGTGGCATGTTGTCATTCTGTTAAACTTAAACTTATTTACTAGTTTATTAATATTTCAATATGTACATACTTTCAATGAATTTTTTTTTTTAAATAAAGAACATCAAATCGAATTGTAGAACAATATAAAATATTCAAATTTATATAGTAAAGTACCTTTTTTCGTATAGGAAATGGAAAACAAGAATTTTTTTTTTGTCAAAACTCTGTATATCAAATACATAGTAAATTTAATTGTTTTATCGACTTAAATTTATGCTATATCCAGCTGTTTAGTTAAACTTAAACTGAATTCATCAACGAATTTCATTTGAATCTATCGTTTTTTTTCGCTATCCGACAGGGCATCCATTATATGCAAATGTAACTTTGTCTCCAAGGGTATTTAATCTTCGCCCCACCGAAAATTACAGTTCTTGTTTGCTAATCTTCTTTTCTGTTTTGCTTGTCGTTCATTGCTTGTGTGTTGATTTCTTGCGCTTGGCGTTTCGCTAGCCGGTTTCTGCTGTTGTTTGTTTTGTGTTTTGTTTTTGTTCGATCTTTGATTATCCACGATTACACTTTGTACTTCGCACAAACCGCAATAGTATTGCCTCTTCCATTGTTGTTGTGATTGTTTCTGCAGCATGTACCTGTATGTACATACATACCTACGTACATATGTATTTAGATCAAAACAAAAAAATGTATATAAAATGTACGCCTTATCTATTAGCGATTTGCAATCACACACATCGCACATACAAATACATTCGTACATATGTTCTAATTTTGAAGCAAATACACACATACATATGTATGTACTTATATACACATATTTTCGTGCACTACCCGTTATCTTGTTTACCAACGAACACGCACACACACAACAATATTACCAGACAATATCGGTCAGTGCGCTGTTGTTTTTGCTGCTGATAGCAGACAGAAACAGCGGCCGGCTTCTTTGACTTGGTTTTTAAGTTATTGTATCTTTAAACATAATAAATATAACAAAAAATCAGTAAATATGAGGTGCATTAGTGGCCTTAAATGACAGGTGGCACAAAATCAAATCCAAGTGAAAACCGTATATTAAATTACAAGTTGAGAAAGTGTGAAAGCGAGGGATGGCCATAGAGACCAAAGAGAGGGAGACCGAGATAGTAATTATGAAGGTGAAGAGACAAAGGCAAATGATCCAAATCTTTAGAACCTACATACATATGTATTTCTGCATATATAGATACATACATACATATGTATATACATATTTGATTGTTTCGGCCTAAAGTTTTTATATGCATGCATAAATACATTATTATTTAAAATAGAAAATATGTTTGATAAAAAAATGAAGGAAGGAATTTCCCCTCTCTCCCCGACGGGGAATTGAACCCCGGTCTCCCGCGTGACAGGCGGGGATACTAACCACTATACTATCGAGGATGTTGCGGTTGACTTGAATAATTGTATATCTGAATTCTGAACAGAGCGAACTCATTATTAAACATTTATAAATATAAGTATGTATAAAGCATGCAAATATACATATGTTATTGGAGTTGACATTACGTCGCCTGGGTTTGCAAATCGAATGAAAACCAAACGAAGAAGAACGTGAAAAGCTTTTATTTGTACATCTATTTACGTATAAATATATATATATATATATATATACATTTATATATATATATATTTATGCAGATGTTTCTAAATTTTTCATAGCCTACTTTAGTCAAACCTTCAAAAATAGTCGTATTAGATATTTATTAGTGTTTTACTATTTTACTGCGAAACAATATCCGAATATTATTGGATGGTATATATCCTAGCAGACCATTTTTTACTAACAACTAATACCATATACCAAATGCGGATACAGCTTTAAGTTGAAGGCTTCCTCTTCAGTTTTTAGAAAAAAAGGAGAACTACTGAGAACTGTATATGAATAAAGAATCTAGTTAAAAACAGATGTCATGGATTAATACGATGCTGTTTCAATTGAATGTTATTGGATCTACTGGATCCAAGTTGCCACTTGAGGACTTTTGAACTGGGCAGCAGTTTCTTAAGGTAGCCAACGGTGAACTTACTATTATTATGACTATTATTATTGGTTGGGTGCTGCAATAATAAGCATTGAAATTTGAGTTACAAATTAGCTATAGATCAAATTTGCGGTTGCGGTCTGACTATACATAACTATGTATGTATATATGTATATATGCACATATATAAACCAAACTGTGTTGGCAACGATCGATAGAAAATTAATTTTAAAAAAACATAGTAAAACGATATATATTTAAAAGTTAACAGAAAACGACCAAATGTTAATCAATATAATATATAATATTATATACAAATCGATAAACAAAAATATTTAAAAAAAATACCATAATAGCATAATTACTATCACTGAATCTGGTGGTGATCCCGCATCACTGATACATGTGAATACATATATACATTGTGCATGTGGCTATAAAAGCAATTGCCGATTAAAGCCAGCTGCACACAGTACGAAGAGTCTGCCGCGATGGCGCAGCAGCAGCAGCAGAAGGAGGAGCAGCAAGAGCAGCAGGAGGATCTGCCCAATGCCAGTGTGCGTCAGACACTCGAGCAGTTGCTGGGATGCAACGATTATGGGCTGGAGTTGGCTTGTGCCAAGGGTGATAACTATTTGGGCATTGTGTGGCGCATACACGTGCCAAAGGAGCAGGAGGAGGAGGAGGAGGGGCAAAGGAGTCTAATCCTTAAGTTGCCGCCACAAAACACCGTTAGGCGCAAACAGTTCTTTGCCCGGCCATGCTTTACACGCGAGTCGCTTGCATATGAAGAGTTTTTGCCGCTGCTCCAACGTTTTCAGGCTGAACAAAAGCTGAGCAAAACGGAGTGTTTTCGGCACTATGCCCGCTGCTTGGTCACTCGCCAGGATGAGCCCAACGAGTGCATTGTACTGGAGGATTTGTGCCGTCGCCACTATCAGCTGCATGATCGTTTCACGGACTTAACGCCCGCACACGTATCGCTCGTGATGGCCGCGTATGCCAAGCTGCATGCCACATCCTTGGCACTGAAAGCGAAATGTAAGTCGCAGCAGCAGCTGCAGCAACAGCAGCTGCTGTTGCCATTTCAGACACTGGTGGACATATTTGAACAGCGGCGCAATGATGCCGCTTTGGGTGCCTACTTTGAGCAGCTGAAGCAGAACGCACTGGACGCACTGCGTCAGCAGCAAGATGCACACTATGTGCAACGTTTGCGGGCATATTTTGGGCGTGGCAGCTATTTTGAGCTGCTGCTGCCACTGCTCAGTGGCATGAACTGTGAGCCATATGCTGTCGTTTGCCACGGCGACAGTTGGAACAATAATTTTCTGTACAGATGCGATGTGGCGACAAAGCAGCCATTGGATGTGTGCCTGATTGATTGGCAACTGATGCGATATGCCTCGCCGATAACCGACTTGGTCTACTTTCTATTTAGCTGCACGACACGACAATTTCGACAGCAACACTACAGGCCAATGTTGCAACTGTACTACAAGGAATTGGGCCAACAGCTGGCCAGGTGAGTGCTTGCTTTTCGAATTGGACTCGGAACAGCTCTGAATTTCTGAATTCTGACAGATTGGGCGAAACAGCAGCCACATTGTTTCCATTCGATGCATTCGAGCAACAATTGCGCGACAAGGGCGCTGTCGGATTGCTGTTGGCCATGATGGTATTACCAATAGTGACCATGCGTGGCGAAGATGTGCCCGATCTGCAGGTGATTAGCGACCTGGTCGAAGGCGGCGCCAGCACATCAGGATTTCTGGGCGTTGGCAACGAGTTGCTCTACAAGCAACGAATGCGCGATGTCATCTTGGACTGTGTAGACTATGAATATATTTAGTTGCACCACCATTTCTACTTTGTAGTTACCACAGCGCCTAACTTGGCAAAATTCCCTTTGGTTTGGGATACATCTGAAGAATGTAGACTAAGGCAACCCGCCTTGCGTAAATCATAAACACAGACTTCCTTTATCTATGTATATATATATGTATATATGTATATATATTATATATATATGTTCTTCCAGACCGGAGTCAAGCTGTCCATTTCTATAAATTAAAAAAAAAACAGACTTTTTGATCCTTCCCATATGACATTATAGTCTGATGTTGATCATATATTTTCCAAATGTTGGCAGCATTACACTCAGAAAAAAAAATTAGCATAAATAGTAGAAAATCTTTATACTTTTGGCTCAACTTATTATTCAGAAAGTATATTTTCAAAGCGCATTTTTGTGTGTTTCTAAAAACCAATGCTTGGATTTATCTGAAATTTAGAGAATAGATGCCTAATTCTCCCTTTTTTATGGGTACACCGAATTCATACATCATATTTTCTTGTTACTCCAATTATTAATTGAACAATGTCTAATATATAACAATTTCAGATAGATAGATCAAATTGAAAATTGAAAAACTTAAAATTTGTACGTAAGACTAGAACCCTGGAAAGGGATCTAGACTAGACTAGACTAGAACGAAGGGTTCCCGTTCGTGTTCGTAACTTTCACATCTTTTGAGTTTTCAGGTAGATTTTGTATATTTCTTATACAATAACCCAATCTTTCGACCGATTTTTGTCATGTCAGGATCGTTTTCAAGGAGGATGTTTATTCCTTGTTCGAAATAAGAAAAAGCATTCGACAATGTTTTTGATGTTAAATGTTTAGATACAAAAACAGGGTCTGGTCTGACCTTCATCAAATGCCGGTTCTGCTTGCAACTGAATGAATGAGTTTCCTCATTTGAAAGGGGTTCCCTATCATCTTCAAGTAGATCAAAGCACATCACGTTCGTTCAAACCTTCAAAGGCCGTATTCTGTGCTTGTTTTTTTTTTGCCGTTATAGCGAAACGTTTTAGGCCGTAAATCGAAAACGGGCCTTAATTGAAGAGGGAAATGCCGTATAAAGGGAGCGCGGCTGTATAGCGATGAATGGGTGTATTTTTATCAAAACAAACACAAGCCAACCATGCTCGTCGCGGGATTCGAACCCACAGCCGTTTATTGACTAGAAGAACGAAAGTAAAGAAGACTCTTTGTCTTAACGCCCAGAACTAAACAGCCGGCAATTAAACGGCGCCTGCAAATTAATCCTTATTCCTGCATTCATTTACTTAATTCAAATGGATGTGGGGAACTGTAAATTTGTATTAACATTGGGATTCGCTTCCGAAAACTTTATTTGGCTGACATATTTGGGATTGTTCTAAAACCGCAGTTTGGCCATGGGCGTTATCAGTTTTTCCTAAAGGAAACTTTACTCATTACCACGTTGAGTATATATGAGACTTAGATGTAGTGGGGCAGCTAGCTCTCCGACTTTACTTGGCTACACTAATAAAAATAAATTACTTCAGAATTGTTTTGCTCCACGAGAATGATAATGGTTGATTTTGGCGTGATATTTCAAATACCAAAGAACTCGATATACACGGGATATTGTAAAATTATCGATGCTACCGATATCGAATTTCAATATACTTTGGTATCGACCCTATCCGATATGCAGTTTCATCGCACATACATCGATAGATTTAGTTGAAGTACCGAATGTATTTCGAATTTTTGTACTCCACTATTGCGATTAAAAATTTCCCATAATAAACAAATGAAATTATAAAAATCTAAAATTTAATTTTAAATTGCTATTGGTTAATTAAATTGAAGTGAAAATAATATAAAATTAGCAGCAAAACCCATAGAAAGTAATACTTGTTTTTAAATTGATTTAAACGTTTTCAGACAATTTTCATCATTAGAAGCGCTGCCAACTGCTCAAAAAATCGCGGTCTTATGTTTTATTAAGTAAATTAGGGATGGGTGAGCGATACAAAATGCAGCTCTGCCAGCTATCGATTGTTCTCAATGCTACTATTTTACTACAAAAAAAAAAAAAACAACGCGTCCGCTAGTCAACTTTGCGTTTGGTTCCCTTTGCAAATAAAATATTGATATTAATGAAAGCCAAAGTGCATGTTATCAAAACACAAGTATACGAGCCAAAAATATATTTGAAAGTGATATGAAACGTGATTTAATGTTTATAATATGCAAATGTTGACCAGCTGGAGATTAACATCGCTATCAATATCAACAACAGTGCAAACAGTGCCATGAAATGCAAATAAAATGTAGAAAGTAAACAGTGGCACCTCAAGTGAAATTTAAAGCAATATATTTTTATTTTCTCGTGTGCTCTTATTATTTTGATTTGGCATTGGCGGCGAATGGGCGCCGCTGCCACCACAACCGCCATCTTCGCCGTTGCCCTGAGATTATGGCCTCCCTACATTCCAGTTGGCGTTTTGGCAAGAAAAGAATGAAGCAATTACGCATTAAAGGTACTACATAATGTGATGTCTAGGCTAACTACAAATGTTAATTAACATATTTATGTATCGGCAACGCAACTGTTTACATATGTGCATGCCATACAGATGCAGCCATGTAAATATACATAACATACTGCGATATGTTAGTGTTATTTCTTGCGTGCCCAATAGCATGTGGTTTAGCTATATTCCCATGCATGCACATCGGCACATGTAACTGTATTGCTAACAGGCGACAGGCGCATGTCTTCTTTTTTCGTCATCCATCGCTAGCAAACATGTCTACGCCATGCATGTGCATGCACGTGTATGTGTGTGTGTGTGTGTGTATGTACTTCATCGACCTGAGAATATTTGTTTACATTACTGTTAAAGCGTCAACTGCTAACATCAGCAGCGACGACGTTATTGTTGTTTTTAGCAGAGCCTCGCGTAATCCACTCACTCGCAGGCAAAGTCGATTGCGCATAACGGTATCAATGTTGCAGCAGAAGCAGCTGCCGCCGCCGCCGCCGCTGCTTGGCACCATTCTTTTTGACATTCCCGCATTGTACATACTTAAATTTATTTGATATGTTTGTATATGTAAAAGCATATAAACATATACATATATGTATATACATATATATATATATATTTATATATATACGTATATGTATATTTATGTTTCGTTTGGCCAAATATTTTTCGACATGTTTGGTTTCTATTATTAGAGGCCCCAACGATGACGCAGCAAGCTAAAACAAACACAAAAGCAACATCAAAAACAAAAAAAACACATTTGTTGTTAATTTCTTTTTATTTCTGAGTGTGTGTGTGTGTGTGTGTGTGTGTATGTTGCTTCTTGTCGTTGATGTACAGTAAAGTTTCGCTGGACTGCAATCACAACAACAACAACAGTAACAAAAACAACAAGAATTTCACGTGCGCCGGCAGCGCCGTTGACGACAGCAGTTGGCGCTGATTAATTTCGATGGTGGAGCAATTTCACCTTGATTACTATTTTATTTTGTTATTGATATTATTTGCTTATTGTCTGTCTATAACTATTCAAATTTGAGGCCAAATTACACTTCAAATTTTTTTTAAATATTCAATTTCCGAAAGAAAAAAAATTAAACACATATTTTCAATTTATTCCTTTTGACGATCATTTTCATAGCTTTTTACCATGATAAAAACAAAGTATACCAAGCAACACGATAAAAAACTATTAGCACCATTTTTTTTTTAATTTTTTATTTTTTTTTGATAGTTTTTAATATCGTCGCGATAGAGATTAAATATGGTTGAGGTCTTATAATTTGTTAGACTGGGATATATACAGTGGTTTGCGAATGATTCCTATTAATAATTTCTTATATATATATATGTATTATTTAATTAAACATTATAAATCCCAAATTTATAAATATCTTTTTTAGTTTTAAATATATGATATTCGTTGCTGAAATTGTAATATATTTTTAAGATGTGTGTAATGCAAAAAAAAATATGAATATAATTTTAATGTTGTTTTCAGACTCGCAGGATCCGGAAGACTTTTATCGTTTGGACTCAAAGAAATCGGCGGCGGAAAATGCCTATGACATATACGCGATGCTAAGTGTGGAGAAGACCCGAGACACAAAGCGTCTGTTCCTGCTCAATGCGCTGGCCTCGCTCTGCCTGGCGGCCAACACGGGCTCACCGCACAATAATCTACGCTTTAGCACCGAGGAGCTGCTCTACTGGTGACAATACTATTTCTTATGATTATGATTATTATTATTATAATATTATCGTTATTGTTGTTGTTGTTGCAGCGTGAGCGCCTCGTTGGTGCACACATTCACGCAGGTGCGTGCGGCTGCATTGCGTACGATCCGGTATACGCTGAGAACGGCAAAGGATATCAAAGCATTCAATTCGCTGCAGTTGCAGCATTTGTTGTGCCGCTCCATTGATCTGATGCTCAAGAATGATGATGAGCGCGTTCAGGCATTGAAATTGGTACGCAAAATGCTTGCCATTGCGCCGGAGGATATCAGTCCAGTGGTGATCAGATGCCTAGTATCGCTGGCAGACAGCGGCATCGAGGAGAGCGATAATCTGTTGCGTGCCTGCCTTGCAACGCTCGCCGAAATCGCTGTACTCAATCCGGCGCTGCTGATTGTGTGCGGTGGCGTTACATCAATCACCCGCAACGTACTCGAGTGCCACAATCCACGGATCGCCGAAAGTCTGTGCGGTGTGCTGCTCTATCTGCTCGAATGGCCCCAGACGCGCAACATTTGCGGTGTCCGACTCGATTGCCTGGCGGCGCCATATTGTGACTTTACTTATCGACTGGGCATCATGGACAAAAACAAGTAATTTATCATTTTAATTGTTCATTTTTATAATTTAATTTCAATGATTTCACCTAATTGCAGAGATGCTCGCGAGTTGCGTTACACCAGCTGCCGACTGGCGTTGCTTTCCGTGCTGCGCAGCTGGACAGGCACACTCGAATTCTGTGATCCAAGCAAACCTTCGGGTTTGAAAGCAATAGTGGACGCTTTATATTTAAATCAAATTGAAGTTCGAGTATGTACAAAATCTCAATATATATAGATATATAGATAACTGATTTGCTTCTCCATTTTTGATTCACACAGAAAGCAATATTGGACTTGCTTTACGAGCTGTTATCGGTGCCGCAACCGAGCTGGACTGATGATTATGCGGTCGCATTGCAAACGGTTGATCCGTCCGATTTTCAGGACTCGTGGCTGCTTAGCAATGGCTTCGTGTCCGCCGAGGGACGTTCCATCTTGCCTAGTCTGGCCGCACGGGCGCCCAATGTGGTTGAACAGCATTTGGCGCTGCTGCTTTACTGTTTCCTAGAGACGGGACTGCTCAACGCTCTCGTTGAGGTTGCCGTTGGCAGCGATCAATTTGTATCGGTGCGCGCCACCGTATTAATTGGTAAAATCGTTCAATTAATGCATACACATTTGCCGGCGGATATATGCAGCACGAGTCCAGCGCTGCCGACACTCATCGCATATGCCACCCAAGGCAATCAGCAGGCGAATGCGGCTGTCGCCGCCCTCCAAAACTATCAGAAAATGCTGCGCCAGCGTCCGGCGTCGTGCAGTCTATTTCTCGATAGTATTATACAGGGCGGTGCGCTCATCCAGACGCGTCTCTTTCGCCGCAACATCAATGCCCAGGAGTCGAGCATTGCGCTACAGCTGCAGGATACGGCTGGGGCAGCCGCTGCCGCAGTGGCCGTTGCATCATCATCATCAACATCCGCTGGTGGTTATCGGGGCGTTACTGGTACGCTGGATAGACAGCGTCTGGACTCTGTCTCCTCCAGTGATGAGTCCAATTCGCAGGCATCGAGCTCGCTGCGCTCCAGCTTTCGATTGAAGCGCAAGTTTCTGCCGCAGGTATTCAATATCGATAATATTCGTGCCTTCAATCGAATGCTGGACGAATCAAATGTGCTAAGCCAGGCGGACGCCAAGGACTGGGATTGGGATGTGATTAGCACGCTGCTGAGAGTAAGTAACGAGTCGAGTCGAATCGAATCGAATCGAATTTAATCGATTTATGTGCAATTTTTTGTTTATCGTTTTCAGTCGAATTTAATACGCAAACTGGACTACACTCAGGGCAAATTCCTAAACAAGCTACTAAAACGTCTGGTGGACTTTTTCAAGCCAATCAACAATCGTTTCTCGCATCAGGATCTTGTGCCCGGCCAGGCACTGCCAGCGTATGTGAGCACTGGCCTCGACCTTATCGATGTGCTCCTCAGCAGCAGTGAGGTAAGCATTTCAATATATATATATATATATATATAGAGATATATATAAATGTGTATTTGTTTTGTTGCAGTTGGAATGCATGCGCTACATAACGGACTATTTCTCGGACATTAGTCAGCATCTGTTGGCGGTGACGACATCAAGTCGTGCCCATGACTGCCTGTTTAGTCCACAGCATATGAACAACACAATGTGCCAGCAGTATTTCCTTTACATTGGACGGATGTGCCGCAGCAGCAAGGGTATCGAGGTTCTTAAGAACACAACCGTATTCGAATAGTGAGTAGTATGATTCCCATTCCATCCCATCCAATCCCATATTTATATTCGTTGTTATTCATGTTTTATTCATCATCTCAATCTCACGCTCAAGTCTGATCACATTGGTACGGCATACGGATCACGTTTGCTATGTGAAGCTGATTGTCTCTGGACTGAACTACAGCTGCCAGAAGCTGCCGCAACAGGTGCTAGAGAAGGCGCTAACGCTGGCCAAGACGCGCAGCGGTCGCTTGTATGCCACACAATTTTTGGCTGTGCTGCTGCGTGCCCGATTGCCAAACTTTGAAGTTTGGGGCATACCGTTGATCATACAGCAGACCAAGGATGCGGATCGCAGTGTTGTACTGGCCGCCATGGATGTGCTCGAGGAGGCATGCCACGACAAATACTATCTGGAGGAGATTGTCAGTCTCTGGCCAAATCTGAAGCAGCTGGGCGATGTCGGCCGCCTGCTAATGTCACGCTTCTATTCGCTGTCACGCGGCCTCAACAGCAGCGAGGCGCACATCGAGGATGAGATCAAGTATTGGCGCAATGGCTACAACAAGCGCTATGTTCTCCTTGTCGAGGCCGATACACACGCCAGTCTGACGCTGCACGTCCGCAACGAGGATGGCTACTACTCGCGACGCAATTGCAACCAGCGGGCACAGCTGGTGCCGCCGAATATAGCGCCGCATCTCTATGGCCAGATGGTGCAGACCACACAGGGCATGACAGCATTACGCAATCACGCCGATCTCACCAAGCTGCTCGATGTGCTGACCCGAGGCAAAACCAATGACGATCTCGAATGCCTGGAGCTTAAAGCGGCCATTTGGGCACTTAGTCACGCCTCGACGCACTCCAATGGCATTGAATACTTTGAAGAGCTCGGCTCCAGGTGAATATCTATGCGATAGATTTCAATCTTTCATTTTTGTGCATAGTTTCTCTGCTTTGTGTTGTTCGCTGTAGGCTCTATGAGAAGCTAATACTGATGGTGACCAAGTGCGAAGTGTATTCGGTGCGTGCCACTTGCTTCAGTGCATTGGGCCTAATTGCGGGCACTCAGGCAGGCGCCAACGTTCTCTTCAAGCTGAGTAAGTTCCAAATGGTTCCATTACACGTTCCGACAGACTAAGACGGAGAGACAGAGACAGAGATAGAGATAGAAGAGCAGCAAATAGAAGAAGATGGCAAATATGTAATATATGTGTCATGTATCCATTCATTTATAGATTGGCTCAGTGTACGTCATGACCGGAACACAATGTGGCCGGTGCATCAGCCAGAGGATTGGATGTCCAGTCAGTTCACACCGGTTCGTCATCACTATGAGGATATGCCGCCGTATAACTACACTGGCATCGAGGATCAAATCGATGCTTCCTACGAGACGGGCAGTTGCTGGAATCTGCAGGATGCAAACACCACCACAACGACGACCACGGACAGCGTTCGCACCACTGCTGACGAGGTACATTTTGTTTTGAACTCTTGCGAAATATTTGATTGTCAATTTGAACAATTTGCAGCTACAGTTTAGCAGGCCGCTAAACATTGCCGCAGTAGCGGCCAAGTCGAAAACGCTGCCAGAAGGCAGCAATGTGCGTCAGGGCAAGCATCAGCGTTCGCTATCCGAATCCAAGACAACGGATGTAATCAGCCTGCTGGGCGGCGGTGGCGGTGTCGTTGGTGGCGGCGGTGGAGGTGGCGGTGGCGGTGGAGGTGGAGGTGGCGGCGTTGTCGGTCCCATTCCGCTCGTTGGTTTCTGTCCAATGCACACGCTGCATCAGCATCGCATACGTTACAATTCATGCACGGACTCAAACACATCCGGCGTTAGCAGCTGTGAGTCGGTGACGGGGCGAACGGCTGCCTTGGCCGCTGCTGCAGCTGCTGTCAACATGGGTGACTTTCAACAGTTCCCGCTGAGTCCCATACCAAGCATGTCCAATCTGATGGAGCTGCCGACAATGCAAGCGGTCAAGCTGCTCTATCGCACATCCCTGATGGGCAACAGTTTTCTGCCGCCAGCACTCAGCGCCCTGGACATGAAGGGCTATGCACAGTTGCGCTCCTTGCGCGCCCACAGCCGTCCCGTGTTCGCCTCGACGGCCGAGCTGTATGACTTCATCGAAATAGCCGATCGGGGCGAGGTGCAGCCACGCAAATACTCCTGGGGCGAATCGAGCCGACGGATGAAGGTGCGCAGCCTCGATCGCCAGACCATGTTCAATGTGTTCACGTAAGTTTACTACAACAATTCTACAATTCAACAATTCAACAACAACAACACCAACAACAACAACTTCTTTGTTGCCAACATACATTATAAATTTCTGTGCTTTTTATACCCTGGTTTTGTGCAAGTGTATGCAACAGGCAGAAGGAAACAGCTCCAGACCCCATAAAGTATATATATTCTTGATCAGGGTCAACAGTCGAGTCGATATAGCCATGTCCGTCTGTCCATCCGTCTGTATGAACACGCCGATCTCAGAGACTATAAGAGCTAGAGACTTCACCAGGCGCAGATCAAGTTTGCCTTATTTTTTTATCGATAACTTCCTCCGTTTATCGAATATCGATACACTTCAATTTCCGATAGAAATTTAAGTGCAAATCGTTCAATATGTAATTATTTCTTGGTTCTTTTCTTTATGTTTCTTGTCGACTTTCAGACGTCTGTCGTCGGAAGAGTTGCAGGTGCCGATACCAACATTAAATGCGCCCAAATTTCTGCCGTCAAATGATCTGCAGGGTCCTTGCTATGCGGGCATCTGTTTGCCCAAGAATGCGCTCGATTTGTTTCCAACGCGCAATCTGAGCCGTACTTATGTCTCATGTGATATCATCGATCAGGATCTGATGGGGCTCAATCTGTTGAATGTGCGGCCGCAGTTCTCCACATTTCTCAACGATTCCATCAACAACGAGGGCGGCGACGAATCCTCGGTAATCTCCTCCCTATCCGATGTCTCATCATCGGCCAGTCGACGACCGTCCAAATGGCAACAGGGCGCCAAACATGCGCGCAGTCAGTGCCTTCATTGTACGCGCTCACGTCGCCAACAGCAGCAGCAGCAGCAGCAACAGCAGCAACGATTGCAGCCGCAAGAAACCAGCATCATAAATGGTGGCAACAGCACAATGGTGGCACCCTGTGAACTTTATAGCAGCGCCGCTGCTGCACTGGTCGCCGCTGGCATTCAGGCTGGTCCGGCTTTAGCGCGCAAGAGCTCGTCGGCGGGCAAGGGCAGCGTTGTTAGTTCCATACAGTTGGCGGATATGAGCTTCCATTCGCCGGAGAGCATATTGAGTGACGAGAGTCTGCCGGACAAGCTGACCGCTTCCATACTGTACAATGTGCAGCGACTGGCGAATCCGGTTAGTGCGAAACAATCAAAGATGGCATTGCTGGAGCTCAAACAGAAGCATCCGCCGGCCTTTCAGGATATCTGCCTGTATTCGGAATCGTGCAAGGCTCTGGGACGCAGTAGCTATCGGATGAGTGCGCGACGCTTTCTCCAGGAGCTGTTCCTTGACTTGAACTTTGATACGTTCTACGTGGAGCCGCAGCTAATAATTGGCGCTCGCAAGCAACCCGGCGATGAGCCAATGGAATCCTTACTTGCCTCTGTGGCGGCAAACTTACTATTAACCACATCGACACCATTATCAACAGCAACAACAAGCGCAATATTATCTTCATCATCATCATCATCGTCATCATCATCAGCAGCAGTAGCAGTAGCAGCAGCAGCAGCATTATCATCATCATCATCATCAACATCAAACACAACATCATCAGTAGCAGCAGGAGTAGGCGTAGGAGTAGGAGTAGGAGTAACAACGACAAATGCCACATTGATGTCGCACAAGGCACAGCTGAAATCGAAGCAGACGGCCCAGCTGGCCAGCGTCTATGAGACGAGCTGGGAGAATCTACTAATGGATCAGTCGCCGCGTCAAGGTGTCAATGCAACGCCGGTGCAAGCGCGATCAGCGTTGCAGCTGTCGACGTTGCCGAAAGCAGAGGCGACACACATTGAGCTGCACATCCATGATGATGATGATGATGATGATGATGCTGATGGCAACGATGATGATGATGACGATGCTCTCTTTAGTACCGATGCTGATGATAACGATGCTAACGAAGATGATGATGATGTCGGTGACGATGTCTGCGATGGTGGCAGCGGTGCGGGCAGCACCCAGGCCAGCAGCGTCACAACAGCAAATACCGCCCTGCCCGCCGCCCACAGCAATCGCAGCAGCATCGGCACCATCAGCAGTCAACCACAGCAAACACCATCGACCTCGCTGTCAACCGGAACTGCCGGAACTGTAGCGGGACCAGCAGCGGGCACAGCAGCAACTGCCAGCAAAATGGAAAATGATAATCGTCAATATACGCGCGGACGTTTCTATACGCTGGAACTGGATCTGAGCTGTACGAAGAACAAGTTTCCCATTACCGATCGCAATCGAGCAGCAACAGCGGCGGCAAAGACGACGGAACAACAAGGTGGCAATCCGCCGGAAACGTTGCCGCTACTAATGCGGCAAATTAGTGCGGATACGAACACGGTTGGCAACGCCACACCGGTGCTGAGTGGTACCGATTACTCAAAAGTAACCAAGAGCCTGGCCGCGTCCATTGCCAAGCCGGTGGGCAGTTTGTACTGCGAGAAGCGTTTGCAGAGCTCAAAATCGGAAGCGGTGCTGGATGCTGGCACCAAAGGCAATGGCAGCATCTGACAGAGGATAGCAGCCACAAGCAGCCAGCAGCGTTGACTTATCTAATTGGACTGAATGAACACTGTAAGATGTAAGACTCGGAGCGATATCCGATTTGGTTTTTCTCTTGATTTGCATTCGCTGAGCAATTTATGTGACTTGTGCATATATCTCCATATGCGCACACATACATGTATGCACACATGCATATGTACACACACACACACACACACAGACACAAACTCATATACACTCACACACACACACACACAGAGACACACACACACACACATACGCATACATATAAATATAAATATACATATACACTAACTATATAATAATGCTAAGTTCTTTTTCTGCAGTTTTTACGATTACAATTATTGAATAAATTGTTTTTTTTTTTAAGAAATCCATTAACGTTAAGTGAAAAACATAATCCAAAAATATTCTATAATTTTTTTTATGTATAATAATCAACAAATGAAGAAATGAAAGAAACAAAACAAAACAAAAAAAAGCATACCCAAAAGCAACAACAACAAAAAACCACCGCAATTTATTTATTCAACTGTACTTAAATAATAAAAGCATAATAAATAAATAATAAAAAAAAACAACAACAACGGTTACAACAAATTAAAGATTGTAAAAGCAATTCAAAAACGAAATTCAATAAATACATCCCCAAACCAATTGAAATATTTGAAAAACAATAACTACAACATTTATTATATATATTATTTAAATTGAACACAATTAATTCTTGATAAAACAAATTATGTCCAGATTTTAATCGACTTTTGATTTCCAAAGTTAAATGCAGCAATAATCCAAAGGCAAAATAATGATCAGAAAATTGATTGCTATTTAAATCGCTTCAGCCTGGTCAAAGTTATGGATGCATCCTTTGTTTTCCTTTGAAAGTGATACGATCCGATCCGATCCAGCCGATATCTACATGTAGATGTAGATATATTCCTAATGTGGAAGCTCTGGCAAGTGGCCAACACTTTAGATTTGAGTTCAATTTGATATATATAAATATATATATAGTTTATTTTGTGCTTGATGTTTGTAGGTATTTAAATAATTATTATATGTGCAGGTATGCATAGGTTAGGTTAGTAAGTACTTATCTATTTGTAGGTACAAAAGTATCTTAGACAGATGCATTGAAATGTTTTCGACTGCTATTGAGACAGCAAATGAATATTGTAATGTATAAGAGTGTTGCAAAGATGCCCACTGTATTGAGAGCCATCGAGAATCCCAACAGATATCGCCACTCGCCACGGATCGCCTCGCACGTTTCCAGGTTGTTATTCCTGTCGTTGCTAATGCCAGATTGATTGGATTATTGTTATTGCATTTGCCATGCTTCCTAATAATTCACATCTCAACTTACACAGCCGCCATGTGATCCTGCTGATCAAAATCCTGATCTGTGGTCGCTGTCTGCTCGTCGTACGTGAAGCAGCTGCAGTTGCGGTAACTCAGAAGCGAGCTCGTCGCTGGCCCGCAGGAGCCATCGGTGGGCCCAGTTGTGGATTGCAGCTGGGCAAACTCATTTGCGGCACAGGCCAGAGCCAGGCAGCAGAAGATGAGTGCCAGGCCAGAAAAAACATATGATTCAGCTAGCAACACCTTGTAGCAGTTGTTCTTGGGTGTTCGATGGGATTCAGCTCGCCGATCCCGTCCCAGCAGTATTAGACCGGCAATACTGGCAAGCAGAAGCTGTGCACACAAAATAAAGAAATTTAATTTCAAGTTGAAAACTCTTCATTTGAGTCAAGTGCAAAATTCTCACAATAAGCCCGTTTATTCAAATATTAACCTGGGAACCAATTTCAATTTACACCTGCGTTTCACGTCAAATTCAATTAAAAGTTAATTCTGCAATGTGAAATGAAAAAAAATGCTTCTTTGCTTACTCATTTCAAAAGCAAAGCAAGCAAAAGTATCTTCAATTTCTATGGTCAGATGAAGTTGAAGTTAATCCTGATCAAGTTTAAAAACAGGCTTAATTTGAGAATTTCGATGCTGGTAAATGCATAGTTAAAGTTAAGTAGTTCATACTTGGATTTTGTATGGGAGATAATCGATTTATTACTTACGGATAGGCCACTTAGGTACGGATTTATCTGAATTGAGGCACTCGGTGCCAGAATAAGTATCCAGATAGCGAGACCAACAATCAGCAGGCCAATTGCCATTTGCAATATTAGGAGCTGGCGTGAAAAATTCAAATTACGAATGTGCGTTGAATATGATTCCTGGATACCTACGAGTAGCATTCAGAACAATGTGATAGTGTCAGAGAGTGAGAGCGAGAGCGAGCGAGAGAGAGAGAGAGACAAAAACAGAGAGAGAGACAGAGAGAGAGACACACACATTTGATATACTTTGCGCTTTTGTACTTACTGTCGTTGTTCGTGTGATTAACAACAATCATGCGACTGTGTCTGAGACTATTTCGTGTTGGGGTATGTCGTCCAGCGATCTTCATGCCCTTTATATTCTGTGGCACCGTTGTGCTCATGTAGACTGCCTGAATTGAGTCCGATAGCGAGTTGGTTAAACGACAATTGGATAATGGTTATTGTTAGTACGCACCTGTGACGGCGATGGCGCATCTAGATCAGCTAATGGAATCTGCTCATAGGTGGCGCCAAAGCGTTGCGATTGAACTATTGGCGTTTTCATTGGCTGCAGCAGATCGCTCGTGTCCGGCATTTGGGGTATTGTACGTACGGATTGTGGTGCATTTTGGTAATTGGAGTCCGGTCCAATTGAATCCATTGCGGCCTGTGTTGGTGTACACAAAATTCTCTCATTGATGTTGATGCCAAAAAATTTGGACTTTGCATCACTGAGTGCCGCTCGAACAGCTGCGATGCTGTGACTGGTTTCGTTCAGATCCTGTGTGGTTGTTGTTGTTGCTGCTGCTGCTGCTGCTGCTGATGCAGCTGCGTCTTTAGGTATTTGTGGAATAATCGTTGTGCCGTTCATGTCGGCATCACATTGCAAAGTTGAGCTCTCATTCACATTACTGATTTCCTCTGGCGACAGTCCTGAACTTTCTCCGGTCCACAATTGTTGTTGTTGCACTTGTTGTTGTTGTTGTTTTAACTTCGGCTTGGTTGTGTTGTTGCTGCTGCTGGCGGTGGCACTCAGGTTGTCATAAGTGCTCACTGGACGGACGTTTTGTTGTTGTTGCATTGCTGTTGCTGTTGTTGTTGATGTTGTTGTTGTTGCTATTTTATTAACTTTGTTGCTGCTTGACGCATAGCGTTTTCATCAACGTGAGTCGCTTAATCGATTGCTCTTAAATTGGCATAAAGTGCTATGTGCAAATATCACCACTTTATTTCTACACATTTTGCGGCATTACCTGAAAGTATTCGAGTTCTTTTTTTTTGGCTATTTACTCATACACTCACACACACACACAGGCACACACAGGCACACAGCCACTCGCACACCTTGGAATCTATTATGAGGTGAGTTTTAAATGCGAGCTTTAGTCAATACATGCAAGTCTCTTTGAATCTACAAGCTTCAAACTACTTTATGATTTGCTTAGAACGCTGACAAAGAGAGGCAGCAAGAGAGCGGGAGAGAGAGAAAGAGAAAGAGAGAAACGTCATGGCCCGCTGAATATGCTTTCACTCAATGTTGTGTGGAGTTCTTATTTTTTTTTATCTGCTGAACTCTCACAAGAAACACAAATTTGAATCTACAATTGCAAAACATTGCAACGACGATCTATTTAAAGGTTTCTATTTGTATGTTGTATGTTGTGTTTGTTTACTTATTGAATGCATGTATCTCTCTGTGTTTTACGAACTTACAAAAAAAACGAAAACAAACAAACAAATGTATTTCGAACAAGCTCGTTTATAAACATACCTATAAGAATTAATATGTATGTCTGTGTATATTTAACAATCAATTGACAACAAACGAAAGTTGAATTAAACTGCCCAAAAATGTTCGTTGGCACACATCAATTTAAATACACATGCCTAAGCACATTTGCAACAGAGCCAAGCAAGCAGCGGTCAACAGAAATAATAACAAAAAAAAAAAAAATCAGCAACCGAGTAAAAAATTACAATAAAAAAAACAAAAACGAAAATTGACGCAAAGCGAGTTCACTGCAACTGTACGCACCAAAAGGTGAAAACAAACTAAAAATAATTCTCACAAAAACACACTCTTCGATCGAGCGCTTTAAGCGAGCCATTTGCGCTCTACGGCTGACTGACTGACTGGCTGGCTGGCTGGCTGGCTGGCTGGCTGGCTGGCTGGCTGGCTAGCTGGCTAACAACAACAGATGCAGAACCAGCGGCAGAGGCAGAGGCAGAGGCAAGCACAGAAACCGAAATTGAAAATGAATCCGCTCACTTACCTGCCAGCGCTTGGCAAGATCAACAGCGAGCGAGCGTCTAACGAGAGAGAGAGACAGCGAGAGAGAGAGAGAGAGACAAAGCGATAGAGGGAGAGGGAGAGCACATTAGTTGACTCACACTCTCAGCCAGTTCGACTTTTGAGCCAGAGGCTGCTTGCCACTGTAATGGGGTTGAGCATAGTTATTAGTGTGCAGAGCAGAGACTAACAATGTTGGTTGCCCAGCTTGTTGCACACGTAGACGTGGCAATACAATGTACGTGCATACCTGCAGCATTCTCTTTATGGCCAACAAACCCAGAAAGAAATCAAGAAAGAGAGAGAGAGCGAGAGAGAGAGAGCAAGAGAGAGCGTGAGATCGAAAAAGATATGGGCGATTAATGTTCTACCAACATCTTGGGAATTTTAACTCTTGTGCATTTTGTACTTATTTCAGAGCAACTGGTAAATGTATGCAAAAAAAAAATTGTTCCTTTGTTTTAGACTGATCAGAGCTAAATCGATCTCATATACAGTAGTATTTGTGCAAAAATTATAGGAACACTTTGGTTTTTCCTATTCTATAACCCATTTGGGTTGTATCCAATAAATTTATACTGCATTTAGTCACACAAGATGAAAATATTTTGATGGTTCTATTTTTATTTTAAATTGGTATGTAAAATTTCCTAGTCTTCGATTGAGAGGCTCATCTGAGAATTCAAACTGAGACTGTGATTTGTGTTTACAATATTGAATGCAGTATTCATCTAGAACCTAACCCAAGATAAAACAAGAGAGAACAGCTTGGGCACGCCAATGATTACATACCGTTGTATACCTTATATAAATTTGAATAACAGACCGATTGTTCCAATAAATGGTATATGATACAGTCCGATGTTAAAAGTTTTTATTGTCTTTTTAACATGATAATACGTATAAGTGATGAGTTTGATTAGAATAAGTATTTCTATGGAAAATATATAATATAGTAGTCGGATATTGATAGTCTCTGGTCCAAATGTTACTATTATAATAATACTTATAACTGATTATTCTCGTTAAGATAACTTGTTAAACAAAATGTTTATTTATATATATATATTTCAATTTATATTAGAACTCATCTATCGGCAGATTATTGCTATGGCAGCTATATGATATAGTAGTTCTGTCTCAATGATTTCTTGCACAAATGTGAAAAACATAATAGTTAGCATATCTGCTGAGTTGGGTTTGAATATCTTGGTATAAAAAGAAAAGTAAAAATGTTTCATACAAGAATTCATCATATATAGTGAGCTGATGCGAGCGACTCTGACATATTATGAGTTGCTTGATTTTTTATATTTTTTTTTAATGCTATACCATATAATCGTCATATTAATGTTGCAACATGGAACAGCCAAGTAACGGCCCATTGCACTTTCCAGCGAATGACTAGACTTCACATAAACCACGACTATTGCAAAACGAATATGTCAACTATATATATATATATATATATATACGTCTGTGCATATGATTTCCGTTCACCGATGTAAGCGCATGCTCATCGGATGATAAGGAATTATGTATTGGAATTGTGACTTCTTTGAAAGAGAAAGTTCTTATTTTGACCAATACCATCAGTTTCTCGATTCCCACGTAAAATGCGCCACCAAACGAAAAAATATATGTAAATTTCTTTGCTCTGACCGGAAGGCCAGTGATTAATGCGAAGATCAAACTGAACAAGTATTCCTATTCCTATCGATGGCGGTTATTTAGACAGATCGTTACCAATTTGAAAGCTATTTTCGAACGGAAACTAAAACTTTACGGTATGACTATTTTCAAAGTTAGCTGTAAGCTGAAGTTTTTGCAATATACGCCAAAATAGGATTGGTATATACAATAGCAATCTTACTGGTCATACTTAAGACTTTTCTATTCGACTTACGTATATATATATATATATATATATATATACATATGTACATGCTTACATGTGTATGTATTTGCCACAGTTGACGGCTTACCTTTATTGACCATGCCAATTAATAGAATTAAACAGAACACAGCTTTTACTGTACTCCAGTTTAAGTAGGGTTTTATTTTTCTTTACTCATTTAGACTGGCTCTGTGAACTAGCCAGAAGCAAAATACAAACAGCAACAGTAATAATAAAGAGCAGAAAAGAAAAAAACAAGTAAGAATGCCTTTGTTGCGACAGCCCGACCGGAAAATACTCTATACCCATGTCGCAATTACCAATAAACTCTACTCAGATAGCCAAATTGTTGTTTGAACATTATGGTTTAATTGCTGATTATATGCATAATTCGCACAAATACCGTTATTATGTAGTAGTCTGATTATAATTAAATTGGGCACAAGAAAACTTGAGTTGATTAATTTAAGCTACAGAAACAAAGAAGAAGCAGCAATCACTTGAAACTTCTCGACTGGGGGGCATATGGAGTTGAAAGTGTCTCCTTTGATGCAGTACAAATATTATTACAAAATTATAATACCCTCGATGAGGGTATGAAAAACAGCCACTTTACGTTGTCCACAATGGAGTAGCGCAGCCGGCGCTTTAGCGCACAGGTGGACCAAAAAGTTACAACTATGCTTGCTATGCTACCAACTTACATTTATTTATATATCCAGACTCTGTGAGCATAAATTGTGCTAATTATGCTAATTTTCAATTATGTGTCGATCATCTAGAATTTCATAGCATAAGGTGACTGTGATGTTTTTTGACCCAGAAGCAGACAATGTAGCACATTCGTTACGATATTTTGTTATGTTCGTTTCGAATGCACATTGTAGAATGCTTTCGAACTGCCCTCTCACAAATTGTGTAAAGCTGTGCGATTGCGCAGCTTGCTTGTATTTCACGTCGGCAACAATGCCACAACAATGACAAACAGCTAACCGACCAGCCGACCAGTCGACCGACCGACCGACCGACCGACCGAACCGAGCCGAGCGCAGCCAACGAACCAAGTAACCAATCAACCTTATGCTGGTCGCTTGTCGGTTGTCGCTTGTCGGTTGTCGGTCGTCGGTCGTCGGTGCACACGCGCAGTGCTGTGCGAACTTCTGTAAGTAGTAAAGCGCCAGCTGAAAACCAGTTATAAGTCAACTTTCATTCCAAGCAGACGTGTCAGGCGTACGGATCGGATCGCGTTATTGTGTGTTGTGTGTTTGGCAACAACGAACACCGTTAATAATATCTATGTAACACATATATATATATATATATATATATATATATATATATTTATATACATGTGCACATACTCTTGCATCTGAATACGTACATTCGTAGATATATATGTATATATATATATATCTGTATGTTTTGGTATTTTCACGCTCATAGATAACCATAAATTTTAAAGTTTGCAATCCATTCCAAAAAGTCACTGTTGTTTTGAACATTGTATGTATATATATAGTTTTTTGTTTTTTGTTTTGTTGTTTTTGTTGTTTTTGTTTTTACTGTGCATTGTTTCACGAGTGTATGAACAACTTCGACACCCACTCCCAATATTGTGAATGGTAAAAACAGAAAATGTCCAGAAAGCGAAATCAATAGTTCTGGCCATATTTGTACATGGCTTATGCATACATAATTATAAATAAATATATACACTCTGCATGTATTGCAGACTATGTGTGTGTGTGTGACAGAAATAACTGAGATCGGGATCAACTTTTGGAATGCTTGTGTGTGTGTGTGTTTGCTTAGTCCCAATACTTCAATTTGAACGTATTGTACTTTCTCATATGTATTCAATTAACACTTTGCAAATCAAGTTAATAAAAACACTGGCTAAAAGCTAAAATAAAATCATTTTGCTTAGATCTCTGAGTCAGTTTTGGCCAGTGGCTATCGATGGCACAGATACTGCAGAATATCAAAAGCAACAACAACAGCGAGCAGCACCACTCACCACTGTCCACAAGCCACTGATAATTATAATTAGTGAAAGATACGCGGCTGTAACGAAAGTTGCTTATATGCAGCAGCAAGCTTGGAGAAACCGGCCACCAAATTCAATTCTCAGCTCAGCTCAGCTCAGCTCAGCTCAGCTCTGCCCAGGTCAGCTAAGTTTGGCTCAGTTTAGCTCCGATCGGATCTCGGCTTGGCTCAGCACTCAGAAAACTTGCAAGCCATAATTTGCATTTTTGAAATGTATCATAGCACGCCCAATACAATGATCGCTTAAACTATGTATGTATGTATGCAGATATGTGGACACACACACACACACACACACACACACACACAAGCAAAGTGCCCCAGGCCAAATTAGCTAAGCAGGCCACACAACAAAACAAAGCCTTGAAAGCGGTCGAAACTATGCATTTCATACGCACATGCAAACCATGTGTTAGTATTGGTATTAATTTAAAAACAATTACAATAAATGGTTAACTAGTAATGCACAATGCACTTACTTTCATATGATGGCTAATTAGAGACGACAATCAAGAAATATGTCTTCAGCAAAACACTTGTCTGTCTGTGTTGACATTGGTTTTCCGACTTGGCACTGGCACATCTACATATATAACTATATCTGCCAAAGTTTTGGAACTAGACTAGAAGTGTGATTGTCACTGTTTGCCACTGTTTAAGTGTCACTGATACCAATTAACGTATCGAGTCACTAACTAACTTCATCACAATTAAGAAGGCTATTTTCAAATTGGTTGCAATTTTTCAACTTGCTTAACCATTCAACTTTAGTTTAATGCATATGCATATGTATGTAGATAATGTTCACAGCTGAAGAGAGATAACTTGAATACATACATACATACATACATACATAACAATGCATGTTTACATAAAATGAATTTTGAGTCTCAGTTAGTTTGGAGTTTCAAAGTCATTGCCCGGTTATTGTGATTTTGTATGATTATATGCATTTTTTTATCTCTATGCAGTAATTCGCACTCACACACACACACACATATATACACATCTATATCAATATATATATATATATATATATATATATGTTGGTAACATGCATGCACACATTCATGATTATACAGTGAAAATTCAATGTGAATGCAAAGTGAAAATCTAGTGAACGTAAGACATCGGCTCACGCTATATATGTATGTACATAACAACATGCCCGTGAATATAAATTGAATACACACACACAAACACACACACAAATATATATATATATACATACTTATGCTGTATGTGAAATTACATAAATACATGCATTTAAAAGATAATAATAATTATAATAATAATAATAATAATAATCATAGACAAGTGTATGCATAAGTTGATCATTGGTGTGATGCGAGTACAACTGTGAATATAACCCCCACCCCCTCCCCCCTAATCAACAGCTAATAACAGCAAAAAGCAAACAATGTTTTGCTTTTGCCGCAAGTTATTGTTCAACGCGGTGGCACCTCGACTGGAAAACGTTTGGCTAAGAGCCATGGCCTTTTCGAGACATAGTACGCACATTCCGTTCACAATGCCGATAATGATGATGATGCTGATGATGATGATGATGACGCTAATCGCATCCGGAAATTGTCATAGTAAGTTCCTTCCTTGCCAACATATCTATCTATTCATCTATCAATCACATTTAAATTAAGATCAAAATCCAATTATATATTCAATACACGATACGTTAGCAAATTAACGCATAAATCATCACTGAGAAAAATAAAAACATTTTTCGATTTTTGCTGTTGTTGTTGCAAGTAAATCGCAACTAACTGCAAAGTTTAGTTTACTGTTTGATCGTGTTCAAAATTCGAATACGAAAAATAGTTTTCCTGTTATGAATTTATGGATATTTAATAAATAATAATAATAAAATATATATTTTTTTCTCATTATATAACATGATTTTTGGTCAAAGCTGTAATATGATTTTCAAAATTAAAATAATTTCAATTGATCAAGAATATCTAAAAATACACCCATACAACACATGATGGATTGCGAAAGACGCACTTCATTTTGAGCAGTATAACAGTATAACAGTACACCAGGAAAAAAATACTGTTAATCGAACAAGCATGCAAAAGCAGAACAGAAAAAAAAAAAAACAGAACAAAAAAACAAGTTAAGAAAAATGGAACTGTTTCAATTAACTGCGTGTCCCACTCAAATGCTAAAATCGATCGAAAACAACAATCGAAACAATCAACAATCTTTCCTTACCAGTTTCAAAATGCCGATTCGATTGAGTTTTAGCCATTTCACTGCTGTTACGAGCTTTGAACATTGCACACACACCTACGTGTTATGTTTTTAAATGTCGTTTACGTTTTCTGTCCGCCTGCTTGTGGCTGATGTTGCTGATGTTGTCATAACGGAATTCGGATTCAAGCCACCTTTCTATCGCACAGGTTAGCCTGGTTAGCCTGGTCGGTCGGTCGGTCGCCCTAGTTACCCAATTTGGTCTGATTCGAGTAGTTCTTCATTTTCATTTACTTCTTCTTCGACTCCTATTTTTGCATTCTGTGCATTTCTAATGAAGTTACACAAAGTTATTCCCCCCAAACAGAGTCGGGCACTCCCAATACATACATAAATAAGTATGTGTTCTCACACAAGCCAAAAACACCCATTGACGTATAAACAAACATACATATGTACATATACATATATATATATATATATATATATATATATACGTGTCTAAACGTATAGATACCACTGGTAAAACCGGATGAATGCGATTTAAGTCTCATAACAACAATAACTGCTTTTCATTCGGCTCTTGGGCATAAATAACATCATCGAAGCTAGCAACACTTTGCAACTGCAAAAAAAGAAAAAAAAAAAAGAAAAAAAAATGAGAAGGGAAACAAAACCTGACATCAACAACAGCTGCAACAGTCACAAAACATCGCGATTCGCGCATGTCTCGGAACAGCTATAAAAAACCAACAAAAAACTACACCAAGGAACATATGCAAAACTTCCGCACACACTTTGGCCCCGCCCTCTGTCAGATTATAGGCTAAAAAAAAGAAGCAATAATGGCAGCAATACCAATATATATATATATTATATATATGTTTAAATGAAAAGAAAGAATAGATCTCTCTTTTGCCAAAAGACAGAAACAGAAAAGTTTTCCGTAAATGGGAGCATGTCTGATTAAGTTAAACAATCTTAAACTGTTGCCTGAGAACAATCTTGTTGTATCTTAAAATGAATACGCATAGCAAGATTGTTCTCATGGGAACTGGATGGATAGATCAGTGCAAAGTGCAAATATATATACTATACTATATATATATATATATATATATATAGATAGATATATTGTGTCGGAGTTGCCTTTCTCTTTTATTCATCAAGCACCCATAGTAATTTTATTGTTTTTGTAAAGAAATATAGAGAAAATCCATATTAGGTAATTGAGTCATTAAATGTTCGCCTTCTAAACGCGTTTAAACCCATTTTCATGCTATTAGCATACATAAAGGTTAGTATGCCCATGTGTATGTGAAAAGGTTTGAACAATAATGAGAGAGTTTTATTCTTCAATTTTGAGTCTAATCTGAATAAGAATCTTTGTGCATATAGCAAACAAACATCCATATTTTTGTGCATATATTACTGGCGTTCATGCCCAGTTTGCTTGTAATCATTATGCATTATGGGAAAAATCTAGAAAAAATCTGAAGTCAAATTGTTCGCTTACAAATTATTGCCAGTGGGAAAAAAATATAAAAAATAATAAAAGCACCTAGAACCCAACTAAATACATTATATGCAAATGTGGGGTTAGAGGCCGTGTTCCTTTGCCGCTGCCAAACAAAGGGCAATCAAGAAGAAATAACAGCCGCAACCACACCCACAACACACATACATATATGGTTATAGTATTAGTGTGTGTATATAGCATAGTATATATACTAAAAGCAAGTATGTTTGTTGTTGTTGTTGTTGTTGTTGTAGAAGGCAGTCTCAATTCCCGCGACACCTTAACAGGTTTCTTTTAAATGGCATGTATTTCGTAGGATTCTTATTTAAGAAACTTGAACCCCGACTGCTTTGTTTACCAAATGTATGTGTATATGTATGTATGTATGTATGTATGATGTATGTATGTATGTATGTATACTGCTTAAGACATATATATATATACGTGTGCATATTTATTTACGTACAATTGTACTTTGTTATTTTACAAGCAACATGGCACATGACATTCAAGCTTTCTCAACTAAACCCTTTTATTCAGTTGGTTAAGCCCCCGTTTGCATGTTTGTACTTGCATACATACACACACACACACACACACACACAAATATATTAGTGGTACACATTATGTATAGATGAATGTGTGAACGCAACCAACCCAATTAAAGTATTACATGCACGGAAAATAATGGTAAAAAAAAAAACAAAAACAAAACAAACAGCACAAAAAACAACAAATACTCTAGTCGCGACTGCTTGACGAGAAGATACCTTGAATCCCAGCTTTTGAAGTGGGCTTGCTGATATTAATTTGCTCGATATTAAAATACGCTTTGGTGCGCAAAATCTACATTACTTATTACGATCTTGGATAATAATATAACAAGGCATGATGTTTACCCATTTCGAATGAGTTCAGGTTTTTAATGTGTGTGTTTTCTAAGTTTGTTTGTTTTACTATATTTAAAAATGATTTTAATTACAGTTTCTAGATAAGATGGAGTGTGTATTGAACCAATATTCAAATCATTTGTGCATTTATAAAGCCTGAGAGCATGAGTCCGTTGCCTAGAAGCTGTTTCAATAATTATTGGCTTACAATTAATTGGAGTAGAGTAGAATTATTAATGCTTGTAAATGGTTTTCAACTTTAGATGCACATTTTATGAACAGTTCATTTATTGCAAAATAGCGAAACACCAATTGCCGTTTAAATAATCACAATTAGATGGCATATTCATATATTGTCTTATGAACTTATGTATATAATTCCAATGAATTCCTCAAATGCCCGTCACACTGCGATATGAACATTATCCAATACAATCTAATCTTTGAAAAACCAATGTTCAATTATGCATATTCCTGTGGGTTTTTTTTTTGGCACACCAGACATTTCAGTTATATTAGTTGGTGTGCCACTTTCGCGGATGACACATCAATATTGAGATGATCACGATGATGATCCCAGCAAGGCACTTGTTTACACTGAACAAAATTATGATGAAATCGGTACTTGAACTCTTGTCTAGCAGTGTCCAGAAATGGGTTAATATAGAATGTGAAGAGAAATTACAAAAACATCTTCAAGTTGGGTATTTATTATACTATATAAAGCCGTGCTCCAATTTGCGGTAAGCTTTTCCATTTTCGCAAATTGGAACACGCCTGATAAATGTATTACTTCAAATATGTATAAAACTGTATGACTGTAAAGGTATGTGTGTACATGTATACAAATGGCAAAGTCTGGCCGTGATACTGCAATTAAGAACAAGCTTAAGCAATAACAAGAAATACCAGTAATTGTAGGCAAACCGAAGATTACATATACAAAGACCTTTGCAGACCGGAGTCCACTCATATCTTAATTTTTCATTATTTTTGGCAAAAATTCTCAAAATCTGTCCGTAAATTGGAGCACAGACAGATATATATATATATATATATATTTTTTACAAATATATAAGTGTATTTGAGTAGCTGCAAGTTGGTTATCAACGACTCGTATTTAGTGAGATTGGTTTGGTTTGTGAAATTTGCTAGCCTTAAAGAGAAAGGCAGCTGTACGATAAACTGATCCGATTCAGCCATATATGAATAATGACAATAATAATATAAATTATAATCATACTGAACTCGTATTGATTTCTTTACTTGTAGTTTGTGGTCCGCCCGCAGTGCCTCTGAATGCCAAAGTGCGCACAGTTTCGGGAGAGGCGACGGGCATATCTGACGCACATTATACATGTGATGCTGGGTACGAGCTGTTTGGCTCGCCAAAGATTAAGTGTGATGCGAGTGCGGGCTGGGAGCGGGATCTGCCCTTTTGTGGCGTTAATGTCGCCTACCGCAAACCGGTCAATCAGAGCTCCTATACGCGCAGCGGTCCAGCTAGCTATGCGAATGATGGCAAGCCGGGCAACAAGGTAAGCTGAATAACAAATAGCTGTAGAGAAGAGTAAACCGAAAAAGAAAAACAAAAAAAAAAACGGTGTTTCACACACAGAATCCGGATGGACAAGAGTGCTCGGAGACACAAAAGGAGCCATCGCCATGGTGGCGTGTGGATCTCTTGACACCGCAGGCAGTCCATGTGGTGCGTATAACGACGCGTGGATGTTGCGGACATCAGCCGCTGCAGGATCTGGAAATACGTGTGGGCAACAGCAGTGCGGATCTGCAGCGTAATCCGCTCTGTGCCTGGTATCCGGGCACCCTCGACGAGGGCATCGTGAAGACTTTCACCTGTGCGCGTCCGCTCGTTGGCCAATATGTGGCCATTCAGCTGGTTGGCGTTGAGGGCAGTCTCAGCCTGTGCGAGGTGGAGACATTCACCAACGATGAGTTCTCCGTTGATCGCTGTCTCAGTCCCAAAATCGGTGTGGATACGATCGTAACGACATTCTCCAAAACATGCTACGATTTTCATACAACGAAAGGTGAAAGCTTTGAAAAAGCTCAGGCAATTTGCAAGCAGACAGGCAAGTGCGATTGCAACTATCGATAAATGTGCAATCGATATATGAACAGTGTTGACTTATTTCTTTTATTGTTGCTGTTTGTATTTGTTTGCTTCTTTTTTTTCCGGCAGGTGGCAACTTGGTGCATGAGTTTCGGGGCGCCACCAGCCAATATATTCTATCGGAATTGGAACGTCGGAAGACGGAATTGAAGCCGCAATTAGTTTGGATTGGCGCACAAAAAGAGCCCGGCATTACATCCCGCACTTGGAAGTGGGTAAATGGTACGATATTACACAAAAATCCAAAAACATTCACATATTGATGTTAACACCGATTGTTAACTGCAGGTGAAGTTGTGCAGAAGCCCACCTGGGGTAAAGATCAGCCGAATAATTACAATGGCGAGCAGAATTGCGTCGTCTTCGATGGTGGACGCAATTGGCTCTGGAATGATGTTGGCTGCAATCTGGACTATCTACATTTCATATGCCAGCACTGTATGTATAGCCCTCTCTCTCTCTTTCTCACTCACTCCACATATCTCTATCTCTCTTTGTTTTGTTGTCGTTTCTGTTTAGCGCCTTTGTCATGCGGCTCACCGGATGCGCAGCAAAACACAACTGTGCTGGGCAAGGTGTTCACATTGGGCGAGAAAATTCAATATGATTGCCCAAAGGGACACACGCTGCTGGGCCACGCGGAGCGTGAGTGCCGAACGGATGGCGTCTGGAGCGGATCAGCGCCAAGCTGTAAATGTGAGTTGCTAGCGAAGCACATCTGTTCGGGATCAGTTTGAAAAGTTTGCTTTATTCAAAGATGTGGACTGTGGACCATTGCCGGAATTGAAATTTGGTTCGATACATCTGTCCGAGGAGCGCACCAGCTATGGCGTCGTGGCCACCTACAGCTGCCACGAGAATTACACACTAATTGGCAATGAGAATCGTACGTGCATGCAGGATGGCTGGAATGGCAAGCAGCCCGAATGTTTGGTTGACTGGTGTCCAGATCCACAGCGCATAACCGGCGGCAATGTGCGGTTCACGGACAAGCGTGCCGGATCGACAGCCGTGTACGTGTGTGATCCTGGCTATGTGCTCGTGGGTGAGGCGGTAAGTGAACTACTCGATAAACCACTCAGTTATCCATCATCAATCACAATCGTTGCACATTATTCCAGGTCATTTCGTGTGGACTGGGCGGTGAATGGTCAAGCAAGACGCCATCTTGCCGATTTGTCGATTGCGGTGCACCCGCTCGACCAGATCGGGGTATATCCATACTATTGAATGGCACGACGACTGTCGATTCTGTTGTTAAATATGAATGCGATGAGGACCACTGGTTGGACGGGCCGTCCGAGCTCTATTGTACAAAGGATGGCAAGTGGTCCGGAGAGGCGCCCGTCTGTGAGCTGGTTACATGCGAAACGCCCCAAGTGCCCGCTGGCTCCTTTGTCATTGGCTATGATTATAATGTGCACTCGAAAATACAATACAACTGTGATCCGGGCCACATAATGCATGGTAACACAGTGCTGGAATGCTTGGATACTGGCGACTGGAGTTCCGATGCGCCCTACTGTGAATGTAATTAGCTATGACTTATATATATATATATTGGCAAGCATCCACTTAATCAAATCCATATATTATCGTACAGATGTCGACTGTGGAACCATATTGCCCATACCGTATGGCAGCATCAAATATGTGACAAACACAACATACGTCGGCTCCGAGGTGGTCTTCAGCTGCACCCAATCCCACAAGCTGAGCGGTGTGGTCAAACGGAAGTGCCTGGAATCGGGCACCTGGAGCGATGCCTTGCCCAAATGTGAAGGTGCGACACCAATTGAACATTAGCAATATTTAAACAGATTTATTATTAACTATTAACCACGCACATTTTAGAAATTCGCTGTCACGAACCGCAGTTGGCGGCGCACAGCTTCTTGTCCGTCACGGGCAACGACAGAATGTACGGACGCACTTTAATACGCACCTCCGAATCCACACAGAATACAGCGCAGACATACAAGTAAGTTGGAGGGGGTCTCTTCATTTACCAGAGATTAAATTGCTAAATTGACAAAATGTTGCCTTCCTTCAAAATGCAGTTCAAATTCAAAAAATTTGAAAAAAATTAAACTTTTAGATGCATATCGTCAAAATTTTGACAATTTTATCTCGAATGCTCTGGTTGGAAGCTGTTGTAATTCCATACGAATCAATTATGTCCAGTAGACTGATTACTGGTTCAGGGCACCTTGGATATATATATATATATATATAGTAACTGTTTCTTTGGCATTGCAGAATTGGTGCACTGGCGAAATACCGTTGTGAGCGTGGCTACAAAATGGTTGGCGAGGCCCTGGCAACCTGCGAGGATAATGGCCACTGGAGCGGTACTATACCGGAGTGTGTCTGTAAGTGTTACGCATATTGAGATACGATTTATTAAACTATATATATTCAAATGTTTATCTGCTTTTGTTTCAAGATGTGGAGTGTGGAGCGCCGGAAAATATCACCGATGGCAAGGTGACATTGGCTACCAATGCCACATACTATGGAGCTGCTGTCCTTTACGAATGCAATGCCAATTTCAAGCTGAACGGCGTTTCGCGCCGCTTGTGCACAGAGCACGGCAACTGGAGTCATGAGGCACCCAAATGCGTTGAGGTTGTTTGCGATTTGCCCAATTTGACAGACAGTTTGATTGTCGAGGGAGGCACTCGGGCTGTTGGTGCTGTCGCAATATTCACTTGTGCCAAGGGTCGCATTCTGGTTGGCAACGACACACGCATCTGCCAAAAGAATGGCAAATGGGCGGGCAAGAGTCCAACATGTAGACGTAAGTAGTACACTCAACACCCACCTCTTTCTACTCCGCTAATTCATATTAATCGTGTTTCAAAAAAACAGCTGTTGACTGCGGACGGCCATTAGCGATTGAAAATGGTCGTGTCATTGTGGTCAACGATTCCACGCTGTACGGTGGCTCGGCGGAATATCACTGCATACCAAATTACAATCGGATTGGCCAGTATCTGCGTAAATGCACCGAGGAAGGTGCTTGGAGTGGCAAGCAGCCGAAATGTGAACTGGCCACGGTTGAGGGGCAAGAGAGCTCCGAATTGGGTACTGGCGTTGCCATTGGCGCCACTGTTATTGTGGCGCTGCTCGTCATCTTTGGGCTAATATTCCTGTATCGCAACAAGGCGAGACCGGTGAAGAACACTGAGAACATTCAGGCAGCCGAAACAAAGGATGAACGCAATGCCGCCGTAATGTCCTATTCAACGCTGGAGGCTAACAATCGAATGCATATGGACAACAATCCGTCTGCAACATTCAACACATTCCAAGGTGGAGCAGCGCGCCGAGGAGCTAATAACAATAGCAGCACCAATAACAACAACAACAACAACATTAATTCTGTGGACGGCGAACGAATGAATAGTCGCTCGGGTGAGTGTGTCAGCGATAGATAGAGAGAGAGAGAGAGAAAGAAGGAGACAGACTATATATAAATATATACAATTTGCAGAAAATATTTACGACCAAATACCAAATGAACAGTTTTACGATGCACCCTACGAGATGCGGACGAATGATGAAGTCTACGAGCCGGAGCCAGTGCCCAGTAATGTGATCACAATCAATGGCATCTCAGTGCGATGAAAATAACCATACATACATGCATACATACATACATACATACGTACATACATACATGTGTATGTAGTACTTGAATATGTTGCATTCATAAATGCATCATAGTATCATTAATGTTAACTTGTGTTTATAAATTGTATATAGTAATTTTAGAAAGGACGTGAATTATATTCGTAGTCTCCAATGACAATTAATCGCCTAATGTTCATGTTAAACATTAATGTTTGTATGTTCATTGTACATACATACATACATACATACATACATACTTAAATAGGCATTTTACACGTACTGATTTCTTGAACAATTCTTTTTAAATTTATAAATATATACAACATGGAAAAAAAGTCAAGCGGCAACTTAAAAAACAAAAAAACAAAACAATATAAAAATCATAAACAAATTAGAGCACGATTTCCGTTCCATGTTTCCTTATATATATTATATATTTTTTTTAAATTATTATGTATTATATAAAATATGTATGTATAATCAGAATGTACAATTTTGTTATGCAATGTGTAAGTACTCGTTAATACTTAAGTTAAAAATGAAAATTATGTTTTACTTAAATAAATATGTGGTTAACTAATTTATTATGATTCAGATAAACTAAGTGTATCTATTCATGAATGCATGCACCTAGGCTACACATCTACACATCCACATACACGCACACATTGTTTGATCAATACTTCCTTGACAAACTTCAGCCTGGTTGTATAAAAAAACAAAAAAAAAAACAACAAAAAACATTAGTTTACAAATAATTTTTGAACATGCATTAAGCTAAATTTGATTACATTTTTGGATTTTAAATTGCATATGTGTGCGATTGCATATAAATTAAGCAGACACAATGGCAAGGAGAGGAGGAGCTCAACAATTGCAAGCTGAAATCAAGACGGACGAGGACTTGGAAAAATTCTTGGCTCGCCCAGGACTGCTTGGTAAGATATCTTTAACGATTTCGTCATCTTTCCCTTTCATTTTCATCACTTCATTTGCAGTCTTGGAAGTGTACTCGGAATGGTGTGGCCCATGTCTGGGAATGGTTGGCACATTGCGTCGCGTCAAACTCGAAATGGGTGGCGATAATCTACAATTGGCAATTGTATGCAGACTTTCTATAATCCAATCGATACGTATTAATTTTTGCATCTATCCCAGTGTCAATCAGATACCATAACGGCTCTCAAGCGCTTTCATAAAAGAAGTGAACCCATATGGTTATTTGCAGCTGTAAGTTTTCCTTATTTCCTCTTTCCCTCTCTCTCTCTCTCTCTCTCTCTCTTTCGCTCTCTCTGTTTCTCACACACTTTCACTTTAGAAAGGTCAAGCCGTTAACATTTTCTATGGCTCAGATGCTCCAAAATTGGTAAACCTAATAGTCAAGGAGCTGGAATTGATGTCCTCAACTGCATGGCGAACAATGTACAATATTGCAGATCTACAACCGGTTGAGAAAGAGGCGCTGCGGATTAAAAACGAAGCAATCGAAAAGGCTGAGCGCATTGAGACCGAAAAGAAATTTAAGAAGAGAATTGATTATCTGAATCGTTGTACGGATTTGATAATGGAAAATTTGCCGGATGTTGGTGTTACGATATTTGGTCCACAAGTCTCGCGTGACATGTTCAAGAAGCTCTCAGAGCCTGCCGATCATCTTAAAATGCAATGCAAAGATCGCAGATATCTCGAAGTATCAGCAGCTGACTTCGAAGTTGTTAACTATGCCTGCAAGAATCCACTAACTGCCGATGTTATCGATGTACTCGATGGCAAGGAGTTGCTCGTGTGTTTCTGGAAAATAGATCCATCCTCTGGTCCCATACCGCATGTGCTGGCCACTTACGCACATGAGCTAACCAAGGAGCGAGTTGCTCCACCCGATGAGGAATTCAGTGCACCACATCCACTGCCACCAATTATCTCGCCGCTGAAGGTTAAATTCGAGGTTGAGGTTCAAGGTGGGTATTTGACACTTTTGAATAGACTAACCCCGCCCATTTATTTGTATTCATATTGCTATTGCAGAGGGTGAGGTATGGGTGGAGGAACTGAGCTCCGAAGAAGAGGCCAGGGCAAAGGCCGAAAGGATGAAGTCTGCTACGCGTATGCATGAGGATGGTCATGGCGCCAAGGATCATGACGGAGCGGACGAAGATGTGGAGGAAGAAGCGATTGAAGAAGAGGAGGAAGTACATGCCGCAGCACAGCCAGCATTCCCTGGCATGGCATTCGATATGAATCTGGATCTCGACGATGATGATCACGTCAGCGAAGAGGATGTTGAGGAAGAGGAAGAAGTAGCGCCACCAAAGCCCATAACTCGCACAAAGCGTGTCAAGATTCCACCAATATGGGTTGCCAACAATCGCCGCACCCATGCGACCATGGTCTATGTATTCTTCCGTAGCCAAACAGTCGGATTTTTACCAGCAGATCCAGCACCGGAGCCACCACATATCATAATGGCATTCGAGGCATCCAAACGCGATGATGTAATGGAAATTGTGGAGGCGTCTAGAGACGATATACCTCAATATGGATTCTTCACCAGCGACAATCCGAGCGATGCCAAACTCATAACAAACTCGATTTATAAATATGACGGCATGACGGAGCCTTCAAGGTACGTTCAACACATTGGAAAACAAAAACAAAAACAAAAAAACTTAACTGACAAATTTCTCTCGAATTTAGAACCGATCGATTCGTGCTCAAAGTTAACAAGGTTCAATCTAATACGATGCTAACTCTGGTACAATTTGAACCGACCTACTGCAGTAGCAATGTCAACTCCGGACGCTTGGAAGCACTCAAATTCTTCCCAGAAGATTATAAGACCGATGAAGATGTCCCGCCCGATGGACAGAAAAGGTTAACGAAGGTAATGTAATCTGTTTGTTTTTAATTTCAAGTCAATTGTGTTACTAACTCAACCATCTTCAGAAGAAAGCAATTGAAGTGCAACCGGAAGTTGTCGAAGAGCAGCATCCAAGCATTGTGTCTGCCACAGCACTCACAGGTGGCCCGGAGAGCGCAGTCACAGTTGCAGAAATTACCGAAGTCGAGCCGCCGCAAACAGGTGAAACGCTGCACGGTGAAACTCCTGCAGCATCCGCAGAACCACCTGTTGCATCAACAGATGGAACCGTACCACCTGTCCAAGGCACCACGACGGCCCAGGAACCACCCAAAGCGGAGACTGCTCCTGCTCCTGCTCCCGCTGCTGCTCCTGCTCCTGAACAGACAACTGCCCCAGAAGCGCCAACGGAATCAGCACCAGCTGAATAGTTTTTCTGAGGCACCTAACCAAACTGTTTGTATATATTAACATATCGAAATTCCCAAGTGAATCACAACAATAAAGTCTGTAAAATGTCGTATGATAAATTGTGAAGTTGGATAGTCGATGGACTTGAAGTGAATTTAACTTTGGCTTTTCTTAAGGTTTTTTTTTTTAAAGTATATTAATTAAATCAATACATTTTAAAATCATTTATAATCTGTGTCACCGATAACAGCTGATTTTGCTAACTAGCTGATCATCTGCCACAATCGGTATGCATTTCAACTGTAACTGTTACTGCAACTGCAACTTGCACCTGCTGCTGGTATCTATTCATATTCGTAGTGCCACTGACCAAGACCCTATTGAATTGCACTATATACCAAAATAAATATTAAATACATAATTATATATGCAGCTAAAATTCGCAACTTTTCAGTCTGCAGAAAATAAGAAGAAGAAAAGTATAATTACAATTTTAACTTAAAATAATCAATGACTCAATCAATATTTTAGTATATTCTCATTTGTAAAGGTGGGTGAGTTTCTAGCTTAAAGACTCCTCCTGCCGCTTTGCTGCTAAACGATTGTAATAAAATTTAAATAAAAATCGGAATGTTAAATGGGATATGTTTTTACTAATGTTGTAGTGCCAACCGATAGTCTGTGTATGACTGTTATCTGTTATCACTAACATCCCTTCAATTTACTTGTGTACAAATTATTTTTAATACACATATAGTTTGTCCATTTTTTACTCTTTTACTGTTTTGACTTTTTTGTTTTACTTTCTCTTTTTTTTTTTTTCTTGTTTTCTAAAAGGTATCGTCAATATCAAAGAAAGCTTGATAGCATTAAACCACTGCGATGATCGATGATAAAACGTAAACAAAGAACAAAACGCGATTACATCGACAGACAATGTACACACACACATACAATGTACGCACACACACACACACACACACTCACACACACACATACACACACACTCTCGTGTAGATATGTTTAGGCAAAAACAAAAAACAAAAGACGCTGATAATTACATGCAAAAAGTGATGATGAAAGTGCATTTCACAACAATTTTACTTATATGCTTTGAGCAATTGACCAAGGCCATTGCCCAAGGCATGCCAGTCAGTCCGTGTCCAAAGATCTTTCAATACAGATTCGATGGTAGTGAATGGTTTGGTCTAATTGCCGTACGAAATCCAGCTGTACAAGCTCTACAAATACGCGTTACGCTCTCCATGCGCGGCAAACCAACGACGGTGGGTGATTATACATACACACATACATATATTCATACATACATACATCGAAATATATGTGTATGATTTACCTTTTAGAATTATCTTGGCGAAATAGAGTTGCTGACACGTGGACAATTTACGAACAATGCACCAGTGCTCTACAAAATTCGATTTCCAAAAAATCAATTTCCTCCCAAATTGGTGCTCATTTCGGCTAACAATAATGTGATTTGTTTTGGATCTGGCGGTATGTGGAACTGGTCACAAGTGTGCGAGGAGTGCCTAAAGTATTTGTGTATTTTTGCAGATCACAGCATTTTCATGACACAAATTCAGTTGGAGCATACACGAAAATTGACTTTTATACCAGATAAGAAAACATCGGGTCTGTTGGCTCATCCAGACGGTGGCAGTTTCGGAATGGCAGTTGGTAAGGAGTTGCCAGGCTCGAAGCCTCTGCCGCACATCCAGTTCAAGAAGTATGCATCTGGAATGTGTTCGGTACTCACTACAATACTATATATATGACAAATTGCTTCTGCTAAGATCGAGCATTTTTAGTAGTTTCTTACCCAGCATCATTTGATCTGGCGCATATGTGATGCCGAAGGTTTAATTTCGTATTAATTTTTCATCCGATCGGTTTTAAACTCTCTTTTTTTTTTAATTATGTTTATTTTATTTTTGTAAGTAAGTTTTGATACCATTGCAGAAAACCGTTCTATTCGCCCGGTGAAATCTGTGGTAAGATCGATAAAAGTGTTGACTTTCGATTGCCTCAACGAAGGCAACGTACAATAATCATATCCACCAGCCCCGCCCCAACTAGTACTACGACCCATGATGGGATTCGTCTTAATGCCGATCAAGATCACCATCCGCCGCCCACTTTTGCTTCGCTCGGTGAATACGACAACGATGGCGATGAGCTCGAGGTGGAGAGCGAGTCAGACGATGACGATGAATTAGTAGACGAGGGCAAGGCCGACTCAATAATTTTGGTGGATGGGCAGAATGCAACGATGGCCAATATCCTGCCATCGATAACGAGGGGTGCCTGGCCCTGGCTGGCAGCGATTTATGTCAACAATCAGACATCGTTGGATTTTCAGTGTGGCGGCACTTTGGTATCTGCCCGTGTCGTCATCAGTTCGGCGCACTGCTTCCAAATGTTCAATCAACGCTACACGGCAAACGAGGTGCTCGTCTTCTTGGGCAGGCACAATCTGAAGAACTGGAATGAGGAGGGCTCCTTGGCGGCGCCAGTCGATGGCATCTACATACACTCCGATTACAACCAACAGTTGAGCAACTACGATGCGGACATTGCGGTCATCATACTCAAAGATGAAGTCCGGTAAGTACTACACACATACAGACATGTATCTCGCGTATCTCAGTTTAATTTTGAAACGTTTCTCATTTCTCTTGGCCAGCTTCAACTCATTCATACTGCCCGTTTGCTTGTGGTCGGGCTCCAGTAAGTCGGAGTATGTCGTCGGCGAGCATGGCATTGTCATTGGCTGGAGTTTCGATAGAGCAAATGGAACGCATAAAACACCATCAAGGGGTTTCTCGTGGACTGGTGCTTCAGCTGCTACTGAATCCAGCATACCCATTGTGGTCAAAGCGCCGATTGTTTCCAACGAGGTGTGCTTCACGGCGAATCCACACTTTCGCAGCCTCTCCTCGAATCGCACATTCTGCGCGGGAATTGTGGTCGATGCGAAGACGGCCAGTTTGCGCCGGACTAGCCTCTATACGGGCATATCCGGTGCGGGCCTGATTATACGTAAGAACAATCGTTGGATGCTGCGCGGTACAGTTTCGGCCGCCTTACCCGCAGCGGCGGCTGAAGGATCGCCAAGTGGCGTCTCTGCTGCTAGTCAATATATCATTTATGCAGATGTGGCAAAGTTTATTGATTGGATTATGGCATTTGTTATCTAGTTAGTGAGTTCTGTCAAATAAATACTAGCTCTTGCGATAACTCCGCTACTCCAATCGAACCTATGTTCAAACTCGCGGGATTTACACACATGTAAAGCTGAGTACCCTTAAGTCCGTCTAAGATTCAGAAAACTATTTAAAAACATCTATGAACGGCTATCTAAGGCACTCCGAGGATTGCAGACCCTTGTAGACCGGAGCTGGAATTAATATTATGTTTTTGTATGTTTTAAACTAATTCCATTTAAATGAACGGAATATTTAGCATTTGTGTAGTGAAATTGTATCAGAAAGAGTTCATCCATTTTATTTGATTAGGCCAATCCTCGATGAGAAAAAATATTATTCCTATGATAACTCTATAAATAGTCGTCCGATCCGATATATAACAAGATAGCTTTCAAACTGAGAGTGTTCTGCGTATATAAAAAGTAAATATTTAGACATATGTTAGAACGGACAGATGGATCGACTCAGCTAGTGATGCTGATCGAGAATATATATATACTTTATGGGATCGGGGATGTCTCCTTCAACGCGTTACACATTTCATTGACAAAATTATAATCGCATCTATAATGGTAAAATTACGGTAAATGTCTAAATATAAGAAAATACTTAATTAACCAAAAATATTTTTAAGCTTAATGTAAATTTCCATTAATAAGAATATATATTCCTCAAATTAGACCAAGTCGAATTCAGCTTTAATTTTAAAAATATATAATATAATTTTTTTAATCTTGTCTTATAAAATATTTGTTTTGCAATTTCTGGAATTTAGAATAATTTACGTAAATTTGTTTTGAATTTCTTTATAGGCCATTTGCTTTTCTCAGTGTACATAGCTCATACATAAGTTAATTTTATTGCAGTTTGAATTTGCGGGTTTTTACCTAAAAATTAACTTTGGCTTAACATCTTTTAAATTGCTTTTATGACAGACCGATCCTGTGCCTGTGGCGGACTCGTACGCTACCTAAATTAGATAATCCTGTGGGTTTTGTTGTGGCTTTCCTTTTTACCTGTTGTTGGTCAGGTGTTGCTCGCCTGGTCTCATATATAAATGGATATAAAGGGGAGTCGCAATATTGTATATTACATCATTGTTGGTCGAGACTTGGACGAGAATGCTGAAGATGGTTTTATTATTGTTACTATTGAGCCTGGGACTGGTGGCCACCAACGATGATGGCTGCAATGAGATGGTCTGCGGTTCGGTAGTGTCCAAGTGTCTGCTCACCCAGAGCTGCCAGTGTAAGCTGAACGATTGCCACTGTTGCAAGGATTGCCTGAATTGTCTGGGCGAATTGTACACTGAGTGCTGCGGCTGCTTGGACATGTGCCCCAAGCACAAGGATGCGCTAACTTCGCTGACACCACGCTCCGAGATTGGTGATGTCGAGGGTGTGCCTGAATTGTTTGACATCCTCACGGCTGAGGACGACGACCAATGGTCCACCATTCGGATACCAATGCGTCCCGGCTTCAAGCAGCGACTGGAAGGTGAATCCAACCAGCTCCTGTTGACTAGGCATACGGCGAGCGAGAGTGTCAACTGTACGGTGATCTATGTGAACTCCTGCATCCGATCCAACAAGTGCAGGCAGCAGTGCGAGAGCATGGGTGCCAATAGCTATCGCTGGTTCCACGATGGCTGCTGCGAGTGTGTGGGTGCTCATTGTCTCAATTATGGCATCAACGAGAGTCGCTGTAGTTCCTGTCCGGAGGAACGGGATCTTCTTGACGCTGACACTGTCAATGCCGATCCTGAACAGGATCTGGAGCGTTTATTCGGTCTTGAAGATGATACAAACACTGATATGTGGGACTATGGTGAGGTGGATGACATGGATTAGACTCATCTCAAAGTCCCCACACTGACTATAATTCAGTATAATCAATTGTAAATAGGTGAATAAAAAGAAACGAAACAAAAAAAAAAAAATAAAAATTTCATTAGTACATAATGTAGTTTAATACATTTGATATTTACTTATACATATTTGTATTACATATAAACATAATAAAATATTGTTATTATTAAGTATTATTTACGCATACATAAATATTGGTAACAAGCGATCCAGTTGCAGAAACTCCAAATCAAAGATTATACACGAAAGTTCAGTTTTTGAGAAAAAAAATATATATACCACGATTTAAGAGGAAAAATTAACTAAAGCTGGTAGGTTTGATAACTAGAAATCTCCTTCAAGGATTGCTAAGATAACATATCTTGGCTACGCACACCCGCCACTTATCAGCTGGTATTAATTTGGTAGGCCGACTGGAATGTTCTCACTTGGGAACTTATCAGATCAACTACAAACTCATTTCTGCAGTGCTCTTTATTGAATAATAAATTAGAAATTTAAAGATACTAAACTTGACACGAGCAAAGCCGCTTAATACCGACCTATGCAAGTTGTGTGTGTGTGTGTGTGTGTGTGTGTGTACGCACGGAGATATTGTGACGCCTGCTAATAGCTAATACTATGTAAATATGTATGTAAGCATGTATGTAGCATGGGGAACGGCGAAACTAACTGCGACGTGTACCCAATGCGCATATGCTGGCTGCTATCGAGCACGTCATCGCCTGCTGCTATCGTTGTCATCATCATAATCAGCTTGAGCGTACTCGTGTTGTGGGTTGGTATGTGTGGGGTATATGTCTGTCTGTCTGTCTATCATCTGGGTCCAGGTGAAGGAAACAACAGCTGAATTAGTTTCCAATGCCTGAGCCACATACATAGATATCAGTTCTGGCCAAACGGTGTCAGCGAGTGCATCCCAGTCGCGGCTCGGATTTTAAGTTTTTTTTTTTTATTTTTGTTTTTGTTGGCTATGTTTTGCAAATTGGCTCCAGATCGTTAATCTCTCGTTGCTGTGCATGGTTTTTTCACGTATGGATATGGCTAACTTATATATACATTTTCAAATTAAGATTGTTTTGCTCGTTAAATACTCGAATACCTTTCGGTATTGATATCCCGAAATTGATCTGCAACTGTAACTCAAAAAGTTTTCAATTTGTTTCTTTTTTTTTTGGTTGTGATTTCTTTTGATTTTATTTTTTGGTGTTATGTATCGTCAGGATGCTGGGTGGAGTGGGAGCTCGACGCAGAAGAGGCTCATCACCGATGGCACGCTTAACAAATGCGAATATCTTTAGTTTGGATGACAACATTGCCATCATTGGAGATGGCGTCACCAGATGTGGTGCACCACCTAATCCTCAGGCGTTCAATAAGCGCAGGCGGACCGCTGCCGCCGTTGCCACCGCCACAATTAGTGGGCAAATAGAAAATGTTTCGCCAGCTCAAATCCATCTGAAGTTGGGTGATATTATGTAAGTATTAATATACCAAATATGCAAACATATGTATGCACATAGGAAAGAATATGAGGTAAATCCAAAAATTTGAAATCGGCATATCGTGTGCCTTGAATTTATTCGAAAATATCTTTGTTCTTCAACTAAAAACTATTTTCGAAAATACTTTTATTTTCGAGTTTTTTTTTTTTTATACATTAATGTTTTTTTTTTTATAATGGAAACAAACATATGTTTTTGTTAATACAAAAACAGCTTTAGTAAAATATTAGAAAGTATTGAAATGAGCATTTATTTTCAAATTGGTGAAATAATCCTCAAGTTGATAATAATATGTAATTATATATATATTTATGTGTAATCCTACACATTTTGCAAATCCCGCCATACAAATGAGCTGTATGCGTATGCGTTAGCTTCATGGTTTTGTTACCAGATGGCGCCTTAAAATTAGCATCCCTGCACAAAAGCTGGTAAATAAATCAATATGGCGAATGAAAGCATAATTGCTTGCCAGCTGTCAATATAGGTTTCTTTTTGGTGGGGGGGGGGGGAGTCAATTTGTTTTGTTAGGGTGCTGAGAGCCCAAAAATTGTGCACTGCTGTTTGGGGGATGAAAGCGTTGTGGCCGAGAGAGAAAGCTTAAAGCTCCAATTGAATACCCTCTGTGTGCAATAGAATAGGCACCATCGAACATCTCTATTTTCGGCAAGAGATATATACTGTATATGCATCTCTCTCTTGTGCCTACCGTCTCTGCAAAGACACTGTCTCGGCCACATGTGCAGTTTATTCGCGGCGGCAGTGCCTGCAAGTTCAACTTGAGCTTGAGCTTTTTTGTTTTCACTCTAAAGCGCAGGACTGTCTGGTTAGCTGGTTGGTTGGCTGCTTGTGCTTGTGCTTGTACGTGTAGTTGTAGTGTGTAATGTGTAAAGTGTAATACAAAGTCTTTCATCGACTTGCGTTTGTTAAGTTTTTCGTCCAACTGGTGAGACAAAGTCGGTAACTGGTCCAAGCGAGCGGTTTTTACTGTGTGTGTTTTTTTCTTTTTGTGTGTGTTTTAAATATCTACACATAATTTGTAACATGCGATGAACGATGAGAATGTGAAAAATGTTTCTTTTACCTGCTTAATTCGCCAAGTGATAATATTTTGGCCCTATTCGCCCTAATTGGCGAGCCTGAAAAACTCGACATTTCGAAGTTTTGTGTGTGGTGGCATATATACGTACCCCAAAAAAAAAATCGGGTCGAGTGGTGAAAATAAATTTACAAACCTTCCTACCGAATTATTGCGAAATTTTTGTGAGTGTTTGTGTGTGAGTGTGTGTGTGTGTGTGCGTGTGTGTGTGCGTGTGTGTGTGCGTGTGTGTGTGAGCATGAGAACCCAAGGAATGGATTTGAAGTGAAACGAACTCTACGAAATGTGAATTAAAAGAAAACCATGCATCAAATAATATTTGTTCGCTGTTCATTAGTTGCCCAGAGAAAAATAAAAAAAACAACATTCGCAGCAGCACCTGCTCTCCTGACGAACGGACGAACGGGTTAATGTTAGTCTTCCACATGTTTTGTCGCGCTTCGCTGGTGTAGCTTGGTGTGGTTGTTGTAATTGTTGAGTTGTCGCTTACATTTGCAGTTAACTAGCCCCAATCCATATACATATACATATACATATACATATACATATACATATACATATACATATACATATACATCTACATATACATTAACATCTACATATACATCTACATATACATATACACATACATATACATATACATATACATCTACATCTACATCTACATCTACATCTACATCTACATCTACATCTACATCTACATCTACATCTACATCTACATCTACATCTACATCTACATCTACATCTACATCTACATCTACATCTACATCTACATCTACATCTACATCTACATATACATCTACATCTACATCTACATATACATCTACATCTACATCTACATCTACATATACATATACATCTACATATACATATACATATACATATACATATACATATACATATACATATACATATACATATACATATACATATACATATACATATACATATACATATACATATACATATACATATACATATACATATACATATACATATACATATACATATACATATACATATACAGATACATACACATATACATATACATATACATATACATATACATATACATATACATCTACATATACATATACATATACATCTACATCTACATATACATCTACATATACATATACATATACATATACATCTACATATACATATACATATACATATACATCTACATATACATATATATATACATATACATATACATATACACATACATATACATATACATATACATATACATATACATATACATATACATATACATATAAATATACATATACATATACATATACATCTACATATACATCTACATATACATATACATATACATATACATATACATATACATATACATATACATATACATATACATATACATATACATATACATATACATATACATATACATATACATATACATATACATATACATATACATATACATATACATATACATATACATATACATATACATATACATATACATATACATATACATATACATATACATATACATATACATATACATATACATATACATATACATATACATATACATATACATATACATATACATATACATATACATATACATATACATATACATATACATATACATATACATATACATATACATATACATATACATATACATATACATATACATATACATATACATATGCATATACATATACATATACATATACATATACATATACATATACATATACATATACATATACATATACATATACATATACATATACATATACATATACATATACATATACATATACATATACATATACATATACATATACATATACATATACATATACATATACATATACATATACATATACATATACATATACATATACATATACATATACATATACATATACATATACATATACATATACATATACATATACATATACATATACATATACATATACATATACATATACATATACATATACATATACATATACATATACATATACATATACATATACATATACATATACATATACATATACATATACATATACATATACATATACATATACATATACATATACATATACATATACATATACATATACATATACATATACATATACATATACATATACATATAAATATACATATACATATACATATACATATACATATACATATACATATACATATACATATACATATACATATACATATACATATACATATACATATACATATACATATACATATACATATACATATACATATACATATACATAGACGTATGTACAGGCAAGCATATGTACATCTACTTACAAATGCGGCTGCGACAATGTGCGCGCGCGTGTCTGTATGTGTGTATGTGCATGTGTGTGTGTGTTCGAGTTGGGTTTGGGATTGGGTCAGCGGGTTAGCGGGTGGAAGGTTGCGTGGGTGATGACGGCGTCAGAGCTAGCGTCAGCGTTAGCGTCAGGTCTGACAACGGCAAGTGAATCTTTGGTTTCGGTTTAGGTTTTGGTTACAGCGGCTTTCGTGCTGTGACGTGTATGCGTCGGAAGGTGAATGAATTGTACCGAGCAGCAGCAGCAGCAGCAGCAGCGGCAGCAGCAGCAGCAGCACCAGCAGCAACAGCAGCATCATCATCAACATCAACAGCCCCATACATACATACGTACATACATACGTACATACATACGTACATACATACGTACATACATACAAGCGTACATACATTCGTATACCACTAGCAAAGCTAGTACAATACTAAATTCCTTTGCAATTGTTTATAAAATAATTGTTGTATTATTTATTTAAATGCCTCTGCATACAAAAATGCCTTACATATATCTGACGTGTATGTATGTATGTATGTATGTATGTATGTATGTATGTATGTATGTATGTATGTATGTATGTATGTATGTATGTATGTCAATATGTTTACAAGACCTACAAGAGTTGTCTTTTTTTGGAATGCCCTCGGGAGTGAAAACTGTTTTGTGTTTTGTGTGTGCTAATGGGATTTATTCTTACGTATGCGTGCGTACACACACAGACACACATGCATACATATGAAAGTTAAACTAACATTTATGTTTACGTACGTCAGTTCAAAGCACATGCATACATTTTATGTGTGTGTGTGCGTGTGCATTGAAAACAAACTTAATTCTGTTACAATGAATAACAGTAGAAAGCTTTAAAATAGTCACATTTGTTCAATTGCAAGCAATACTTAGAGAAATACATATACACATACACATACACATACACATACACA